>DWDT01001891.1:0-14796 GCA_018245595.1 Microceris scylla | reverse complement strand
AAAAAAGACTTGCGTGTACATTGTGTATTTTCCACAACATGAACAAAAACGTAATTATATCCACTTAAAAAAAATATTGCTTCATATACACGGAAATTACTAAATTTGTTAACCTTAATAAATACTGATTTCGCACGGATTTTATAAAGTGTTCTATTTATAATACATATTTAAGTAATATTAAAGAGCTATATTAACTCAGTGGGAGGCTCTCCCAGGGCGTGATTTATGCCATTTTCATGTAATATTAACTGTATCAATTTCTTACATTACATTTTAACACATCCAGTAATAACACTATTGCTTTTCGTTATACACTCGTGGTTAGCTGATTACAAGCCTTTTGATCTCACATGTTTTGAACTTATCATTAAAGTATAGATACTATTCGTGAAGTTTTCAATAAAATTTGAAGCGAGAGCCAATATTTTTCCCGTACGGGTTAGGCAGGGATTACCAAATACCAAATATCTCTATCTATAGTATTTGATAAATAAAACCGCCATATTTGCAAATGAAATTGTAAACATTATATGCTATAGGTATATGGTAACACTATGCTACATTATTAGACATTTATGCTAGTATCGAGGACGAAATTAATGGAGTAGGGACTTGACAGAATTTAAATTGTGAATATTTAACAACACCAACTCGTAATTGACATGTTACTTAATCTTCACGTTAATGGCTGACGTAAAGCGACACTGAGAACTTTACACTCCTCGTCGGCTGTGGCTCGCTGAGTAAACAGACACATTTAGCCAACGGCCGACCGAACTCCCCGGGAGATTTAGTGGCAACATTATCGAAAACCAATTGACTGGTATCGCGCAACACATTATATAATGCAAACCACTTGTTAGTACGCCACAAGCGAAATTCGGTAACGTTGTTATTGAGTTTACTGTTGTTTATGGGTAAAATTATTATCATTATTAACCTATGTGAATCTACTGCTGGAAATAAGTCTCGTCTACGACGGACCATCGCGTCCTGTCCTCTGTTAGCCATAGGTGACTAAATAAATCAATAAAATTTGGGTATATGAAATTTTTGTGTTATTTAAATATATTACAACTTCCATGTACATATATATTGTTTAAGGTTCTTTTCCCTGGCATTTCGTTTTATGGTTAAATCTATTGATCCCTCGAGAACTTCAAGGGTATAAGGACAAAATAAGGAAGAAAACCATTCACTGAATATTCCTTACTGCATACCGTTTTATCGCTAATATTTCATGAACATTTATGAACATATTATATATCAATAAATTCAAAGACTAGTAGTAAATGTTATTTGACCAATTGTCATTTTATCTTATTAATAAATTAATTACAAATGTTTTGTCGTTCACACAGATTACATTTTTCAAATATAAGAAATAGGATTTATGTTGTGGGTCTAATAAATGAAAATCTTATGTAATAATACTGAACAAATTTGTAAAACGACACTGCCGTGTTCGTGAGTCTGCCAGTGCTTGCCGTGTTATTGTCTTCAAGATTTTAATCAAGGCAGCGTTTTGTGCTGCCCTAAAATTATTTCGAGTTTAAAAAAAAAACAAACTATCCAGACTCGCTCGATGGAAAATAATTTCATTGTATTCAAGCACTGGAAAGTGTGACTGTGACGCCTAGATAAGTATCGTATATGCCGACAGCACCTAATTATACTATAAGACTCTCAGAAATAACATTTTATATTGTCCCATTTTTTAAGAAAAATTATTGCCATAATAAAAATCGCATAGATACATTTTAAACAAGTAAGAACATTGCGACAATGAGCTTTCTGAAACAGTAACATAACAATAATTATCTAGGAATGCAAAAGAGACGCTAGTAATTTGTAATATTTAATCTGATACCAATACTATACTAATCTGCTAGATATCATTATCTTGTTTATTCCAGGAATTTATTACTACTGAAAAAACTCATATGTATGTACGTATAATGTACATGAATACTCACACTATAACACCGACAGCCTATCATGTCAGTTTATCTCGACCGTTCGCCCACAGCCATAAAAATTCGTAAACAATATTACATGAGATAATCGATCGAAAAATATTGATAGCTGAACTTCTTTTAAGTTAATACCAGTATTTAGTATAAAGTATTCGAAATTTCCAATTACAAGTTATTATTGACTTCGTGGACCAATTTAAACTGCAATACAGATAACTAAAAAATTTATTGTTTTAATGTGTTTTTATGCGTCAATTAAAAATCGTAATATTAGAAAGTCAACAATTTGTAATAAATATTATCCATTAAAGAAAAATATTATCTTAAATACTGTTTAAAACCTAGGTTATTAGGAAATATGAGGCACTCACATTAACAAACTGTGTATTAGAAACAAAGTGCACATTTATACTTTTACAACAGCCCAAAACATATGTCAATTTTGTATTAATACAAGGCACGTGCAAATAATCAAAAATATGTATTATATCACCGATAATTACGTCCCACAGGGCGCAATAATAAGCTATAGATATAAAAGCCGATATTAGTGCGACTCTTCCCAATAAATAGTAACAGCTCTAGCGAGAGATATAGGCGATAATACATTTAAAATGGATATAATAGCCATGCACAAGCATTTGTAAGTCCACTGCTGGACACAAATCTCCCCTAATAGATCACTCTATGCGTTTTATCCATTTTCCATATTTTAAATCCAGCTGCATCCAGCTATTTGATCGTCAAACCATTTTATAGAAGGGCGACCTATCCTTCTAAAACCATGCAAACTTGTAATCCTATAACTTAAAACATTAACAATTTCTTTGGCTAATGTAACTTTGATTGTGAAATGCTATGTAAGTAATTATGACCATGAATCGTTTGATTATAAAAAACATTTGTCCTGTATAGATCTACGGGGCACTTACAAATGGTTGAATTATACATTTTTCTCAACCTACTACCGGGTAGCAACGCCGTCTAAATGACAAACAGTAGGCAAGGAACTCGGAGGGCTTATTCATTTTATCTTTTTTGCTTTCTTATTAAGATCTCTTTTTCTTGTGACAACAGAATTTGTTACAAGATAATACTTAATTGGAAAGCCTAACAGTAGTGTGTTACCTGAAACGACCGCACTCTAGCGAGTTACTCCTCATACTATACATTGCTAGACCAATATTTTCACATTTTATTCCTTACTAGACAAATATCAAGTTCATATTTTTTTTGTCTTCCAAGTTGACTGCAATTGTGTGTGAACTATTGTCGCTAAGACATATTTTGCATTTCTTTAGCCTATTAAATGTTAATAATACCTATCGCATATTTTATTAAACGTTATTCCTTAACAATAAATAATTATCAGGTTACCAGATAACTTTTTCATTTGTCGCCTGCGTCTCGCTACTCACCGATCGGGCGACAAGGGCCTTAATCTCTTTACCGAAATGAGGAAATGAATCGGTCAACATTTATATCTGTACATAATATTAAACAGCTTAATAATGGTTACGTTATCTTGAAATGTGGTCAATAGGATTTACACTTGATACCTTCGGTCGGTGTTCGATGGTGGGATTAACGCCATGTCACCCCAGCTGTCTCTACTACTCAATTCCACTTTTCTCTCAGATCGAGTATAATAACTACATACATCTGCTGGCTCACAACACATTCTTACTTAATTTTCAGGTGCTATTAAATGATTCTACACAGCTACGAGCCTAGGACAGGGCGCTATAGCCATCGTTAGCAGAGAAATGTGTCCAGATGTAAACTAAAACCGATTATGATGCCAATAAATCTCATCATCATCATACAAAAACATCTTCCGTTACACAATTTTTTGTTTCGCTTATTTTATACTTTATTAAATTGAATACGACCTTAGTTTATGTAATGACGCTAGGGATAAAATATAAAATAGGGTCGTAAAATAAAAACCCGAAGCATATTGACGGTACAACAGAAACCAATTTCTTTCACAATACCGCGACCGCAGCACTTTGGACCGATCTCGACGCGTTTAGCCGAGTTTGTTCATCGACCTAAATCCTGGTTTTAAATCCCTGTACAGAGACTAGATAGTACAATAAAAAAGCCCCTTTTAGAAGGTACGATGTATGTTAAGTCATACAGATAAGGTTATATACATATCAGGCGACTAGAATGGATAAAAGCGTGGCACAACTGTAGACAGTACAAATCTTTAATCTCTGTCTATCCACATGGAAAATAGGTATGATATGATACTACTCATTTGATTCGTGTGCAAACGGATAAACAAGTTAAGTCGTGTTGAGAAATTGGCGCAATCTAATAAGCATCCGACCTCAAGTCTTAAAGTACCTAGTTTGGTCTTTCGTAAATCTGTCTGCTATTTCTCCTATTACTAAACAGGAATGTCGCGTGTTTTGTTGTATCTCTATTTGCAAGCTAAGTAAGTGCCACAATATTATTACTTTAGGTAACGATCAGAAGTATTGTTCTACCACGCATATATTGAGTTGGTTTTCGCTGTTAATACCTAAAACACTGGCAAAAAGTGTCAATCCATCTGTGATGCTAAAAATACTTGAAACGATATCAAACATATCGTTTAAAGTACCAACTGGAACATCGAATGACTTGTGAATATTTCTCACGAAGTGAATCCATTCAGTAGGAATTCGCACCTCATGTTACTTAACGTGACAAATCGTATGCAATACACCGCCGCGCCGTGCACCGTGGAACTTTTATATGTAAATACTTCGTACTTGTACTGTTGGTTTTTTGTGTTGTTGGTGTTTCTTATATGAAAAAAATGTCGTTTTGTATTGATTTATTTAAATTTAGTTACATGGTAACTTTTAAATATTGCCACTGACTTTATAGTGCGTGCCATATATATTCACATTTAATACAGTGCAATGTTTTATATTCCACGTATTAAATTTTGCACGTCCATATACAATGCATTTGCAATTATATATGCAATTAGAGTTAATATAAAAAAGAATATTAAATTTATCTTTTTATGGGTAGATATGCAGAAGGTATAAATTTAAGTGTTAATAGGTAGTCCTTTTTACTAGCGTTAAAGAACTCCAGTTGGTTCCTAAATGGTAATAAAATAGCTTTTAACCCCGCATGCCACGTTTACGATCCTACCTACTTCGGTGCTGTGTTTATATGAAAACGTTCATCCTACGTAGTACATATGTATATAATCTAGACAAACTCGTATCCTTATATCTATCTAGACAAACTCGTATCGTATAAAAAATCAATAATGTTTGTAGAGCAAAAGAAATCAACTTATTTTTCATGAAAATTTGAACGTAAAGTTTCAATAATTATCGCCTTGATACGAATATGAGAGCAACAGGAAAGGCTGATAACGAAGTCAACATTAGAGAATTCCTTAAAAGTACGAGTAATATCTGATATCGGCCATGTAATATGAATGTTTGTGAACTAATGTAACAATACTGTGCCAATGCCCACATCAAAGGGCTCGTTTATTCATGTCCACATTGCCGTACATTTAATAACAGCTACTTCAAAAGAAACGCAGTATCAAAAATGAATAAATTAACAAAAATGATAAATCCATTTGAAAGTAATACAATTAAGCAATCCAACATATCTGTGTTTGCGTAACATGTCATTGTCTTCCTATACAGATAAAATGAGATCTGTGTACGATTAAGCTTATACAGTCATGTTAAAAGGCCTTAATTTAATTTGTTTGAGCGTATTGTAGGAGAAAACGGTGTATGTATCGTCACTTTATTTTTGAACCAGCCTTAAGGACAATACACCCACATTATTTTTTGACAACTCTACCATTTTCCCTTTAGACTAACACAAATTTATTTGCCCTTTTTTATTACAAATACTACAAAAAGTAGGACAAAATAACCTTTTTTTACAGTCAAATGTACGACAATCTTGGCTGGTGTAATGTTTAAATACAGCTACTTATGTTTATTTTGAAACACGACAAATATTAATTATTGTCGACCATTATAGATGGCGTTACTTTTCCAATCAATTCTTCGCTTCCTATATCTTGATAAACATAGATAAATCTAAGTGTCACTGACAGGGGCACATGTTCGATTGGTTTCCATCTCATTCGCTTCGCTGACACAATACAATACCTACCTATGCCAAACGGTTTGATATGTTGCCCTTGGTGCCACACTCCCTTCTACAGGCTCTATTAACTACACTATTGTTTGATAAACCGGTCGAGAAACTTTCGGCACCGTACTCATCTATCATTGAATTGCCCACGCCAGATTACATTTGGTGTCCACACATATATTGTAAACTGTAATACAATTAAATTTGATTTAAGGGTTTTCTAGGGCTCAAGGACGTATAGGCCTCCTTTCAGAGCTGTCGTGCGACCTCTAAATTCACCCACCACTTTTTTCATGTATGCGCGCCGCTTTCTGATGCTACTGACTCCGTCATCAGCGAGTAACCTAATTCAAATAATTCTTGGTCTCTCTCGGCAGTTGGATCCATCAACATTAGCATTATGTAGTTGATTCGTCATTATTTCTTCCACCATCTGACAATTTATATTATTCCTTTATACATTTACCTTGGTTACAATAAATTTCAACAACGACTATGTCGCGTGACATTTTAAAATGTTCTTAAGTACTCTATAACTATAGAATATAACTCTATTACCAGGTGGAACCGCCCGCGTCACTCAGCCGCCCGCTACGCTATATATGTAGCTACATCATTATTTCCCGCTTAATTTCCTGCGTTTGCTTAGACAATAGTAGAACTAATCAAAGCACCTACACTTGATAATACACTTTAATTATATCAGAAATAACTACAATTACCTTCAAATTCATTTATTTAAAACTTCGTATTATTGTTTTTTTAATTTTCACCAAATTATTTGAACGCATACCCATCGTTGTTACAGATATTTTTTTAAATTTGTGTCAATTTGAACCGAACAATGTAGGTACATTTTTATTTTTTATTGTCCGTATTTTTCGTACATATTGTCTTTCACCAGAGACCTTCCTAATTGGACGCTTGTGCCTTGTGATATTATTCAAAAAATAAATTGAATCTAATCTGAAAATATTGCTTTTATTTGTGAAAAAACAAATGTTACTTTTCATACTACGGTTTAGGTTTTATATCGCCATCATCATCTTCAGCGTACTTTTGTCCACTGCTGGGTATACACTTCTCCAACATCACGTCACTGAGCTTGATATTTAGAGTATATCGTCACTCCACCCAGCTCGAGAGCCTCCCACCCTGAGTTTGCTATGACGTTTTTTATTTATTCTATAACCTTCATGGTTTTAGGAGGTTTTTTACTATGATTGTGTACAGTATGGCGTATGTATTTTATAGTACCTAGGCGTCTAGCTTCGTGCCCGGTATACGTCAGTAGTCTCACAGCCTATTACATAGAACAAATAACTAAACTGGTGAAAAGTGGGTGTACTACGCTCCTTTGCCTACCACTCTGAAGAAATACAGGCGTGATTACATATTACGTTATTGTGTTCAGTAAAAAATATATCAATGGTATTGAATATAGCTGATGTGTGTACTTTAAAATAAAATGCTCATCATCCTTCCGAAGAGTCTGTTTACCGCAATCATGAATTTTAACCAATTCATTATCCCGGCTGTGTTTGTCATACTCTCAACGACGTAATAATTAGTTGCAAATTTATTGGTGCCTGACCTCGATCAGTTTTGATAAAATCGATAGATACATAATTTTCAGACATTTTTAAAAATTAACACCGTGTAATTTACATATAGGTACATATAGCGTGTGCCGATATGACATTTGTGATATAGAAAGTTAATGTTCTTCATATTAATTAATATATTTATTATAATTTTATTGCATTCACTGAAATTTATAATAATTAAAGTTACTTGATAATTTATTTACAAAAAATAAAATTCGAAGATTATGATCTTTTATGCGTTGTAATTGAATATCATTACTTACACAGTACTTTTACTGGTCGCTCTTTCTTTATAATGTTGAAGGGAAAATAGGTCGTGGAAGAATAGCCTGTACAATAAATCATTGTATTGTCGAGTTTATTTTGTCGGAAAATATATCATTTCAGCACCAGCCTACACACACGTTGACCATTCCACTTTTCTGGTGGAACATATTAGTATTAAACAACAAACGTAACATCACGCCTGTTATCGCCAAAAGGGCAGGCAGAGGAGTGCAGTGCACTCCCACGATTTACGAATTACATTTACGTCCCATGGATTAGGTGGTGAGCCTAGTGGCATACACTGGCGCACATCCAGACTCCGAGTCGCTATTAGAAATTCTAAATTATAAAAATCCAATAGTACTACCTGGGATTAGAACCCAGCACCTACCGATCGGCAGTCGCGCTTGCAACCACTCGGCCAACGAGGCAGTCCTAAGTATTAATATACATTTGTAGCTATTCACATAATTATTATATTTATGGGGCCTTAACCCTCATTATGAGAGGAGACCCATCCTCTAACAATGGAATGATAAATGGTTCGATTAATCATTATTATTATTATATTTATAATGGCTTATGAGTAGTTATAATATTATAGTTAACTTGATATAACATTGTATAATGTTATTAAATCATAATATTAAGAGTAAATGAGTAATGATGATGTATCTTATTGAAATCCCGTGGTTGTAGCATTAACAGAAAAATTACTTCTTCAAAATCATTTCAAATACTTTTAACAAGCACTTGACTATCATATTATAATTAATTTTATACTTATCTATAATATATAAGCAACATCTAATGAATATAGGCAACAATTTTGAGCGAAAAATATCATATTCCCTCAGAAATGCCGAAAGGCGCGAACTGAAGCTTAGTAACCAAGATGGTAAATACTGAAGTGAGATTGCGTGTTTATCCACTGTTACATTTTTTACCGCGAATAAATTATAAAATATATTTTACCTACTGCTTATATATTTAAAATAAAACCCAGGACAATTTACTTTTTAGCTCCATATTTTTAAATCTCGTATATTTAAAAAACCACTTTATTGTTAATTCAAGATTCAGATTCCAACAGTACTTGAACGTGTAGAAAGGTTGTGTGATTTTTTTTTCGCAGTAAGCAGATCTCATTGTGTATTTAGGGCACATCAATACAGAACAATTGTCCCAGTTAATAAGTGATCGGGAGGCCACTCTACATGGCTGTTGAAATCTTTCCATATTACGGCTTAATGAGTGTTTACGATTTATGCCCATGTATGAATTATGAAGGAATTGTGATATAAGCATAAAGAAAATAGAACATAAAGAACTTAATTTTAATATTAGTCCTGGTATTGAACTAAGTTATAAAGAAGATTACAACTGCTTGTCTTCCCGAACTTCGCAAATTAGAACAGAGTACATCTGTTACTAAATGTTCCATGTATTTAACACATATTAAAGGCAAGCGGTGTGTGCGCGCTGCTTACCCTGTAAAGAACCTCATGGCAAAAAAGAAGACATGCGACACCTAGATTACTGTCAAATAGTGAAAAAAATAAACACAGCAAGTATGTAACAATTGATGTTGATTCATTGTTACAAGATGTGTGCCGACCACTCCTATAAAGATATATGAGGCACTTGACCCGGTCGAAATATGTTCAAATTCACTTTGGAATATTTACTGTAATAAGATTAATGGAGAGAGCACACAGTAATCTAATAACTGAACCCACATTGTTGTATTGTTGTTGGAACAACTCAATTATAACAGCAATTAGTATATTTTTTACACCTTAATATTTCTAGTAGCACTGAGAGTCTGGATATGTGCCCAGTGTACGACAATTGGTTCACCAATTATTCCATGGTAGTACCTAAAAACGTAACTGGTGAAACATGGGAGTGAACTACACTTCTCTGTCGAATTTTCCAAATATTACCAGCGCGATTTTACGTTTTTTAGTATATTAATTTATATTTTTAACTGATAGAAATTTTTTAGTTAATAGCACTTTTTAATTGACCAGAAATGGCTAATAATCGAAATTAAAAAATGATAGATAGGTATTCAATATGTACCTACATGCTCCTGCTACCTGCTTAGAGATATTGACATAAATAGTACCTACTATTTATGTCAATATCTCTAGGCAGAATTTCTTCAATTGCGTAGGAAATCTTAAATTTAATTCAATTTTAAGAAAAATTAAATAGCAGCTATTATCTCGAAAGGCGGAGTAGTGAAATATGGATTTTTGTTATGTATATGTCTGTCTGAAGCACCTAAGGATAAATGGTCACTTTCGCTTATGGATATTAAACTGTAGATTTTTAAAATTTATCATAGGATTATTCAAATTTTGAAAACAGGTTGGTATTCAAAATTGACGACAAAGAATTCTACCAACTTTAAGATAGCCTTCTATACTAATGTTTTTACTTTTCATAGTCACCTACATACAAAAAAGCAAGACTGAAAAGTATTGAAAAGGAGGTAGTGCCTCTACAATCGGATCTAATTCTGCGGTTGCTTTCAACACGTCAGTTTTCAAACTTATTCTTCGCCACTGTTCTCAGTGTTGTGATATAAGAATAGTTGTGATATAAAAATGACTACCACGAATCTTTTGAATAAATAAATAATTTCTTTTAAAGTCATATAGAATTGATATAAGTTTTCTTCAGCTTCAAACACAAAGACAAGACTTCATACAATTCTACTAAATACAGTGTTCATGTGAAAGTTTAATTTTAAGTCCCTATAACTGAAAATCTGAACAGATATCTAGGGTCAGAGATTAGGCTTTATGAAATAATAAAAATAATATTCTTTTTAATAAAGAACAAATTTCGAATTAAGCCCAGAAAAGCTGGCGGGAACTTCTAGTTAATAATAATTTAATAAAAAAAAACGCAGAAATATTTCGTAATAACTCATAAATTCAACACTTATAAAGAGGTATTTAAATAATAATATATAATAATATCCCGGAAGATCTCTACACACGACCGTCTAATCGTAAGTATTCAAGAAAGAAAGCTCGTGAAAGCACAAGACAGCTTGTGTCATGGTAACCAGACTGCTGATAAAGTACAACACAGATATGAACATATACTTACGTAGATACTTTTTACCCTCAGACACAGAACAAATACGTTTGCTCATCAAACGAGTATTTACACGGGGCAGAATCGTACCCAGGACTAGATACAGCAGTCGGGTTCAACCAACGGGCCAGTATGGCCTCGAAAATACTAATTACATGTCAAATCTTCCCTTCTGAATAGTCATAATATGTTTATTTATCTCAAGAGCAGAAGGGCGAATAAACAACTCGGTAATATCCTGTCAGTTACAGAACACTAGCAATTCGTAATCCTGTTAGTGTCTTGTCTTTAGATAATATTCACCAATTACCGTTGAATTTTACATAATTTAATAACGACAAGACAAAAGCTAACTAATTAGTACCGGCCTATTATTATATCATCATTCCAGATCCTTTACGGTGTAAGCAGAAGCACTGAGTGCCAAATATCTTATCCCTAAAGACCTAAGCTAACAGGGCAGTGTTTTACGAATGTAGGTACTACACTGTGTACATCATACGAGTGTATAATTTATCAGTTATTACCTATGTCTTCCCATTGAATAGGAGATAAGCCTATTGCTATACACCAGCCATAAGTCTAGACTCCGAACTACTACTAAGAATTCCAATTTGGAAAATCCCGGTAGAACTCCTGCCGGGGATCGAACCCGGGTCCTTTTTATCAACGGTCGCACATATTACTACTCTACTAACAAAGCAGTCTATGCGAATACGAATATGTTGGTATTTAAAAAAACTAAATTACAAGTATTATATTGTCCTTTTCCAACTACACACTATAGTTTATACGCAATATTGTATGCGCCATCGTTAGGCCTGAAATCAATTCGGTGCACTGACAGTTCATTTCGCGACCTAAAATAACAGTAAAAATATTCACACCGGCCGCAACGTTATATTGAGTTATGAACTTGGTTCGATACCTACCGAGAAATAACCTACCTAAATACTATGTTGTAGGTACTCGAAGTTCCGCGTCGTTCTTGTCGTGAATAACACAAAGTTAGCACTTTATTACACATAACACATAACATCGCGCCTGTAATCCCCGAAGGAGTACGTAGTGGAGTATAGTACACTCCCGCGTTTTAGCAGTTATGTCTTTTTGCGTCCCACGGAATATGTGGCGAGCCTATTGCCAAACACCGAGCACAGATCCAGACTCCGAATCAATACTAGAAATTTTCAAATAAAAAAAATTGAATAGTATCCGACCCAGGATTTGAACCCAGGACCTCCCGATCGGCAGTCGCGGCTGCAATCATTCGACCAACGAGGCAGTCTTACCATAATCGAGGTGGGCAGTCGAGATACTTAATTACAAATACCATAATACATGTATTTTGAAAGCAAATACCTAAGTGCACAATGTGTGCTAATATATATAATTAGTTTTAAAAAAAGATTTAAAAAAATGGCTACATTTTATCCATTTTTTTTAATCTTTTTTTTTTATAGAGTAGAGGGCAAACGAGTAACGGTAAATTTACGTTAATGGTAAATCAATCATAAATATACAAGTAACTAACAGGTACAATAAGCACGTTTTCATCATTCAGTGCTAAAGTATTTTGGTACCATACTAGTGCAACGAGTCTGAATAGTAAAATCAATAAAAGTTACGAATACACGCCACTCATAATATGATGGGCCGCAACGCGCTATGGCAATTTACCGCACTGTAGGAAGCATGTCCATAGTTAAAACTATTATGACTATAGACGCAATAGATCATAAAAAGTATAGACAATAAACCATAGGTTATAAAATCGTATGTACAACTATAGACTACAGAATTAATAGCAGTCGAAAGAGAAGTACAGATTATGCATCTATTCACTATGGAACATAGAGAACTGTGGACTTTACTGCTTAGAGACAGTAAAACCATAAACTATAAAGTTATAGACAATATAACTATAAGATCTATAGACAATAGAATCATAGTCTCTAAGACAATAAATAAATACAACATGGAGTTAAATGTAGTAAGTACTGGTATCTTTAAACAATTCCAAATACACCACAATTGTACCTCTTTCCTTCGCTATGTGACCCATCAGTAATAATTATATACCCACTTTACATCAAATCGTCGCAGCCAGTTGAGAAATCGATTCCTCATATGACGCTCTTAACGAGATTAATGTCAAATTCGACATGACATGAACTGCGTCGTTCTCATCATCGTCATCTGAAAAAGACAGGGTTATGTAGCTGGATTCAAAAGGTCCAACACTGGGGTAGAGTAATGCCGATTATGAGAGGTCTATATCTAGCAGTGGATTTCCAGAGGTCCATGCGTAGATGCCTTAATAAAGCCAACTCTCTTTTAATTCAAAATCAGCAATACAAACGGTGTTGCTTGGCTATAAATATGTTGCAATAAGAAACCTCCAGTATTTCCGTACCCATAAACGTATGAACCTCCTAACCTCATGAGCTTCTCTACATGTAAAACGATAATTTCTTTATAATTCCTCAAGAAGAATAATGCTTATCGTAACTCCATATCATCTTAGTTCAAAGTTCTACAGTTTGTAGTGTTAAAAACAATAGTTCTAACATAATCATATGGGAGTAAATACAAGGCTTGTACATAAATTACAAAACCTTATAGGCAGGTTCACAAAGCAGCTTCCCTATGAAAAAATTAAAATCTAGTAAGCGGATAGTGCTAGCTTGCAGATATAGCGTGTAGCACTCAGGGGTTCAGCGCCTCCAGCGTTGTGATGTCTTAACCTATTTTATTCTTCAAGTGCCTCCTCGTGCAGGAGCGTTCCAGTAGACTCCTTCAGCGCGTGGTAAAAAAAGATGATCTTGTGAACTATTGTAGTCCCGCTTTTTATATCACGCTGGATGGAATTGAAACTGCGATTTGAGAGCACAATAGAGTTGGAGAGTTCGAGACAAAATGAGTCATTACAACATCGTTTTGTAATAGCTGATTTTGTCGTTTGGATACAATAATAATAACATTTGAAGAATATGTTCATTTAAATGGATAATATGAAACTAGCGTAATTGCATATGCAAAGCGAATATAAAAGAAACACGTCAGATATGTAAGAAGAGTGGTACTTTGAACTCTGTGCTCTCTACCTACCCGTCTAGAGACTTGGTGTGATGACATCATAATAATAATTTGTATATAAGTTAATAATATCTAAATTAAATGATAACAGCCATGTTCACTGTTTTGTATAATATAATAGCAATATTAATAACTGGTCCTAAATATAAGTGTTTCATACAAAATTTCTGTGACAAGGGTTGACATAGATAGTGTAGCCGTCAACTCTCAAAACGAATATCAAAAGCCTTCAACGATCTAAATAATTTATTACTTACGAACAAACGTGGTTTGTATAGAAATCAGATTATATAACAATGTCCTATTTTAAATTTGAATCCAAATATGGTATCCAATCGGCCGTTAGTCCAGAATTCGGTTTTAGTTCCGAACTGTGACAGTGAAACGATTAAATATTCAAACTGCACTGCGCGATATTTTTAAAAATGGAACGAACAAAAAGGTAACATTATAGCGCAGGTGTACGGTGCTGCCAGTTGGCCATATCGTGGGTATAACTGTTATTAATTACACAAATTGTATATATGTTTTTTTACGCCTTGGCACATATCCACACATGTCCATATGAACGAAAAGCATCAAGAGAGCCT
>DWDT01001890.1:0-14799 GCA_018245595.1 Microceris scylla | reverse complement strand
AAATCCTTTCACCACGATGACAAACCCTAGCCCAGCTCTAAAGCCGGCGCTGCGCGTAGTCTCTATCAACATCGAATGGGCTAAAAGCATTTAGCGACTTATTACAAAATGTGCTTGTCATCGACACGCTAAGAAGAAGTGTATGTCGAACTCAACCAAAACAGATTTCCAACTGGCAGATAACCTGAGTACTGATACCTAAAAAAATGTCTATCACCAGATGTAATTATTATAATATATGATCTTTACGCAATTTCCAAACGATACGAAGTCGTAAAACCCATATGACGGTAAGTTTCTGTTCTGATAGTGACACATGTACCTGTACACCTGACACATGTACATGTACCTTTGTCTTATTAACCAATGTCCATACGGACACAGGATCGAACTCAATAGGTTAATTGGGGTGTCGTTCATTGTTCGTCGTAGGTGAAAACTGCTGTGTCGACAGTTCGACACACAGATAGCCATCTCGCTCTCTCACGTGAAAGTGTAGTATACCGTCCTAATCACATCCGCTGATCCGGCGGATATGCGCGTACGAATGAATGACATTTCCGCGCGACGGTCGACGAGGTGCGATATTGTTTGGGTGACCAATTAATTCATTACATTAGGCACTTTCACACGTTGTATAATGAACGCTCGTTTATGTACATACGTATGTGGTTATCTCAGTGTTGTGTTATCTCAGCATATACATAGTTATAATTCAATTATACAATTCATACAACCAGCCTGATATTAGTTGGTCTATAAATTATTGTTATTCCGATTTACGAACTATTTTACAATTCGAAATATGTATATTTCAGTTTATAAGAACAGTTAAATATTAAACAGTCGCCGAAATGGTACTTACACCAGAATGGTGACAAGATTAAAAAATATAAGAAATTTATTAAATTAAAATATATTGCTGATTCTGATTTTATTTTGTCTATTGATAAACTGATTCTTAATAAGCATGACCATTTTAAACTACGATTAATTGTCACTTCATGGTCATATTAAGTTGTGACTTTTTAAAGTCCGTTAGAGTTGGGTGGATTTCATTGTGGTCGTATATGGATTTGTGGAGGACAGGCACGATCAAACGTAGCCGCGGGGAAAGTCGGCCGCTGGTAATGGTCTATCTACTTGTTACTGCCTGGATGTAACATTGTTATCTGCGGATCCAATTTCTTTGTGTTCGTTCGCATAGACGAAAAAAAATTTTTTATCTATTTATTTTTCTGTACCACTGCCTTAAGGGTAGAAGAAGAGCAGGGCGAATATAATGTCTAAGGCATATCCAAGTTAATAATTCGGCTATGATGCCAACGTGTCAGTTATATGTATATGTATTTTGAATTTTTTACATATTTTTATGGACGATTTTTTTTCTAATCTAAGATAAAATTGTGGGCAATACGTGTCCTAGCACATGCATACCAATAATATAAAAAAAAAGGAAAAGGCTTTATCTTATACTGTAACTATAGGTTTGAGTAAGACCAGTGCCTGTCTTGTGAACAAGTAATGGACCGATTTGTATAATAAAGTAACTACGGTACATTTCAGCTGCAGCAGTGACGGAAATAATACCATAACAGATGAGTTGCCATGTCAGAATACATTCAATAAACATATAATATCATGTAAAAAGATACTAGAAAACGCAATAGTCAGTCTAGAAAGTGTAATGTTTATTCATTCTGACATCACACATTTGTTAGTCATTTTGTCTGTCTGTTTAGTTTCCACGTTAGTATTACTCTTTAATATGGAGGCGGTTTGTATTATTAATTGTAAAATTTGCTTAAGAAAAAAGTTGAAAGAAATATATATGTACAATATGTATATTACATTCTGCATTTCATACCAAAAGTACGTACTGTTTTATTTTCGAAAAATCTCAGGATGGACAAGGGGTCTATTGATACTTATAACTAATTAGAAGTTCTTGTTTAAATAAATTTCTTTTAAACGCTGTTTGGAATTTGAGCGATTGTAGAATAATAACACATATTGATAAATTTTTTACAAAACCGGTAATTAACATACATATATAAAGTTTATTAACGTCTAGTGAAAGGAAAGTTAGTATTACATACTCGTAAATAAAAACTTCACATATTAATAAAGGCATTTTAAATAATACGAATAGGACGTTTCGAATGCACGCGCCAATATCGGTCCAATCGGATTCCAATGGTTCGGATCCAAAGCCGGCCAGATCCGTACGCGTGATTAGCCGATCGAATTCCCCTAATGACCTGTAGAACGCATCGTGGCCAAATAGCGGCCACTTAGAAACATCCGCCGGTTCCTTTTTCGAATTACGCGCCTCTTTTTTCTTTTTCGTTGATGGCAACACCGCATTGTCAATTAGTGGCAATGATATAAAGTTATTTTGTGCCAGTCGTTAATCTTAATGAGATATCCTTGGTATAAATTGATAATGAGATTTGAATTCACCGGGTCGCCACCCGTGACGTAACGAGACATTACGTTTCATCTTGCCTCAGTTGAAACGTAAATTTATGGTCATATCGTTAATGTCATGCCTTTTTGAACGTACGTATTGAATTTAATTAAATGGAGCATTACAATTGATAACGACGATTGACGATTAAAATGAAATTACCGCATTCATAGCGGATATTTGTATTTAAAATTATCGATATCCACTAACGGTTTCGGTTCGTTATCTGTGACCTACAACCACTTATCTCCGTCTATTTATATGGCAACACCATTGTGTTGCCGCATTGTTCGACGTCGCAAAAACTATAACTGCACTCGACTGTTTACAAGAGGAAAATGCAAATCTCAGTGAAAGTGCGCCAATGTTCTTGATCGTATTAAAATAATTATCTTGCCGTACACAAAGAGGTCGCATATCGGAGCACGTGAGACCGTCAGCAAAAAAGCTAGTTCGTTATTTCATAGTTCAACGAAAACACACACAATTACGTTTTGTCATTATTATAATAATCTTTCATCGTTCCACTATTAAACACAGATTTCCCAGATCACACGATTTCCAAATTGCAGAGAGGTAGTATAATATATTAATAAGGCAGGAATCTTCTACGTTCTATAATGTTTCAGGAGGTTTTAAAGGCGTGAAAAAAGTGAAACAATAAAGGGGTATATGATGGTGGTTATATAATCAAGTTCACAATTAAAATAATACAATTGAATGGAATGGATTACGATAATAAAAAGACTAGTCATAAGATTTCATTCGATAATTAATGAATGGTTGAGTCATTATTGCCTTATCATTTTCTACATCGATGAAGAGACATCGTTAATATCGATGGAACAGCGTTTCGATTGTTTTTCAAACAATTGAAAATCGAAAGGCTTATTGTCTCGAAGAACAATTTTTCGCACAGTTATGTATCCGATTATTATCTGCTAAGTGCTTTCACGATAATTGCTTAGATAGTTTTTAATTAATGATCTCTGCTGACAAACGGTTTGCGGAAGTGTCGTGATGGTTGATATTTTTGCTGTCAGCCTTGTATAATGTCGACACTGAAACTATTTATTGTCAATGTATAAACTATCGATGACGTTTCTTTGACACATGACAGTTGTTAGTATTAATAATAATAGTTTAATATTTTATTATAAAATTAAATAGACATTCTTATACATCATTCGGAGACGAAAAATAAATAAGATGTAATTTTTTTTATTTTTTTGCTGACCGTCTGAAATTTTCGAGGCGCCTATGCGGTACTGTTTCCGACTTGATTTGGCGTAATCGCAGCCTAAAACAATGAAACACGTGCCGCTTGCACAAACCTACATATATAAAATGAATGATACAATAACACAAATTGCGACCGAGTTTAGTAATCGTGGAATCTTATCAACAAGAATAAAAAAATAATAAAGAACAATGCAACCATAAATACAATAATTATTTATAAATAAATACCTTACATTGCGTGTAAACCTGTGTTGCGCGAATTTTTTACACGGTCCAAAACTATCAAAGATTTGATAATTTTAGGCTGGCTTTTGGCAGATCAAAGTCTACATATGTTTGAATGCATCAAATAATGAACGTATTAAATTATTATACGGACAGTTAAGACAGAAATAAGTAAAAAGAAAGGTAACGTTTCCGCCTACGTAACTGGCAACACATCAGTCGTAGAGGCCCATTCTGTTGTTTTTCCAATTCTAGAGCCTGGAGATGAGCTCGCCTCGTATTGTTATTCAACAACAAGAATAATGGCGATGTAACTGTTACGTATTGATTGTTCTATGATTGGTTTGGACATTTTCGGTATAATAATACTGATGGAAGTAGGTCAAAAAAGAATTATACGGTTAATTTAAATCAATGGGTTATAAAAATTTGAAAAAAAAATGGGTTATAAATATTTTTAATTTTTTTAAAACGTGTTTCAAATTTCTTTATATAAAAACTTTTCGGTTAAGTTCTAACCCTAAATTATCAACTAGCGTAACTATCAACAAGCGTAACAAATAAACGTAGAATTCCGGAATCGAACTCTGAGCAAAATATTCTACCAACCTTCAAACAACCAACATCGCAGAGGAAACAAGCGTAATACATATTTAAAACGTAACATCACGTTTATATTCCCCGACGGGGTAGGCAGAGAAGGGTAGTATACTTTTACGTTTCACCAGTTACGTTTACATATACATACATGTATAAATATAACACATAAGTTAATATGTGTTAAACCAATTCGTTGTATAATTACTTCTCATGTAACCAGCCATCAGGTGTGCGACCGTCGTTTAGGCCAGCGGGAGACCGCGCGATGGTAACTGATTTCGTTCGCAATCCATTGTTGCGTTTAATAATCGTTATGTAATTTAATGATGGAACAAAATAATGCTTATGTTTCGTAAAAATGGCACGATCAAAAACATTGTTACTTTGTTATTGTTACGCGTTGTTACGCTTCGACGCAAAGTTTGTTATGTTGGTTCAACATAATATCTATATATTAATATGTCAAGAGACAATTGCATGCATGGAGGAATGTGAGATTTAGTACAGTTAAAGTTCATGTAGAGAAGGAGCGTTGATTGAGATCTGAATTTTATACATACTCGTATATAGTATGTGTTACAAATACATTAAATACAAGTAAACATACATTGTTTACCTTAAAACAATAAATGACAAAGATTTATACCTAAACATGAACATTACTTAACACGAAAACCTCATTAACATTAAAACTTAACAGCATAGTTTGAACAGCTACAAATTGATATATTACTGCCAGATTCGTGTTACATGTAATAGATTCATTGTACAGAATTCACATGAAGTTATACTCGTACATTCAGTTGGCGACCTGCGACAACTTTCTTAATTATCATCATCAGCCTACCCCCGTTCCCTGATGGACAGGCCTCTACGCCTCATCCTTTGCACGCCAATGAGCTCGATCTTCAGCTCTTTGCATCCAATAACTGCCAGCCACTTTGCGTATATCGTCCCTCCATCTTGCTGGAGGGCTTTTCACAACTTTTTATACAACTTTCTTAAGGTCGAATATTTCGTTGATCCCCTCGTGTCTCCTGCCCCGGCGAGCGACACGACGGTCTCCTGCACATCACATAGCTACAGCAATAATAATAAAACATCGCAGTCCACCGGCTCGTATCTGAGACGCATCGACGCGGCTGCGCCGCGATCCATCAGTGTTAATTAGCGGCCCATTGTGCCTACACCGTGTACAGCGCGCTAACGAATTGTTCTCGATTGTTCTCGATCCATCAATGTACTGCGATCCATCGTCAATTGTAATTCCGCGAATACATGGCCCTATTTTCCCTTTTTGTTGGCAATTTTACTCGACAGTCCTCGGTTTTCAGGAATATTTGGTTGCAGTAAATTTTATGTGCTATATTTTTGTTTAACCAATAAATTGTACTGTAACTAAGTAATTTAGACATTACATTATAGTACAATTTTACGTTACATTTGCTGCAATACACTTTTAGGTCCTTTTAAAAAGCATGGGTATTTCCGCAACTATAGTCAAACTGGAGAACATTCTCTACAGAATCATTCTCTACTCAGCATCAAAAGAATAAGTTGCGTTAAAGATCACCGAACTTCGTAAAAACAGTTCACTCTATGAAAAAAACAAGGTATTACTACTAATATAAATCGTAAGGCACATGCAATAATTTCTATCCCACAAGCCGGCGGGAGAATCTTCGACTTCACGGGAACATAATCAATTTTCTAGTAATAAAACGAGTGTTCGCGTAATGTGGATAATGTAAGCGTAGTGTAATCACACATTAGCATGTTTCAAGATGTTTATCGCTTTCAGCCACTCATCGAAATGCTGTGTACAAGCCGGTGTCGCCGCTCCGTCGGCAGAGCGGCTACGTCGTTTAGAAAACACATTCTTTGAATCCTAGTCTTTCCCGTTTCGGTATACAAAATGTTTTCCAGTTAGAAATTAATGCCAATTGTTTTTTAGTCACGATTAAAGAGCATAATTATAGCAATAGGCTCACCAACCCACTGCCTATTCCAAAGGACGTGTAACATAACCGGTAATAAGTCGGAGTACTACACACTTCTATCCATCCCTTCGAGGAAATACAGGCGTGATATTACATTACATTATAAAAAAAATAGTAACTAGGAGTGTATAGATATCACTATGGATGTCTAAGTCTACTATTCATTTGTCATCTTATATGTATTTGATCCCGTTTGTCTCGCTGCGCTGTACCAAGATACATCGGACGACACTGTACTAATGAAACCCACTAAAATTTGGGAACATTACGAAACAAATTATATCATAAACTAGACACAAAAACCTAATGACTTGGCGAGATTGAAACACGAATTAAATACTCTGCTGTAATCAAGATATGAGATGGTTATTGTTAAGTTCACAGATAAGTAAAGAAGCTTATCAAAATGAACTAAATACATTATGTGACTCCCCAGCGGGCCACAGAAACAATGAGAGGAAATTAAGCAGCGCAGAAAAACAATGAAGAATTATTAAAATGTGTGAACAAATTAAAAAAGCATTACTTGAGATTTCCGTAAAGGCCTCTCTACACAAAAGAATTGCGGTAATTATAACAGCGGAGCACGTGCCATAAGACCTTAATAATGCAATGTGAACGACAATAGTACCAGAAATAGAAGTTTTGTAAATATTACGTATGTTTAATGTATAAGGTAAAGAAAATGAAGACCATCTTGTTAATTTTTCAAATACATCTATTGACTTTGGAAAAAATGTAATAATGATAACAGTGAGTTTGATTTTGTATGTTGTAATTTTGAAAGCCGTAAGTCGTAAAATGTATGTTAAATGAACGTCTGTAGCAACCTTAAATAAATAGCAAAGAAAGATATAATTGAGTAGAATAGCGACTTTTTAAGAGTTTGTATGAATGGGTACGATAAGATGCGATTTTTATGCGTTTTTCTTTATTATTATCGCATCTGAATATTTATTACGACAGTTTAGGGTAGGTATGAATTGAACAAACATGAAATATGAAAAACTATTGGATTAAAAACTTTGTATTTATTACAATCAAGTAAAAAATTAAATTTTACGTCTCACCATTTTTTTGTATCCGACAGAGTGTGGCAATGTTTTGGGAGATAGCTTAGTACATAATTTTGAATGTAATAAAATATTTTACCTCGATTATAGCACCATACTATAAAAAACCAGGTATAAGAAAAATGATTTTAAAGATCGAAATATTTTTTGTGCTCGTTTAATCCCTTGGGGTCCGCGTAGCGTGCAAAGCTGTGACGTCGCGTTTGAGGCGATGATACTCGTACCCATGTGGTCACCTCTGCGTAATTAATCAAGTCACGAACACGAAGGCCGAAGCCCGAAGGCAACGCCCTGAACTGCATCGTTCACGAGTTTTGACACGGCTGTTGTAATTATACACACACACATACATACATTCCGACAAACACACTTACATATATGTAGATCAGTATTTTAGTGTCGTAGCACAGTGTAACGGGACGTTTATTTACGGCGATCAGTTTCCCAAGAAGCCAGAGCCGTTGTGAAGGTAACCAGCCAACTGATTATGTACATGAATTGCAGTACTTACTCTTATAGATAGATAATTGTTCTCCCACACACGGATGAAAAACTTGTACTTATCTCATAAATGTGTCTTAGATGGGATACAAACAACAACACAACTTTAAGTTATTGGCAAACAGGCCAGTCACTTATTCACATTATGGAAAGCGGAGCTGCATCAATTTTCTTTCCCTGTTAGTGACTTGGATAACTACATGGTAAAGTTGTTGGTAGGTAGACACAATAAGCGAGGTTTGAAAATTCGCTAAGACTATTAAATACCGAGCAAATTTAAGCTTTTTTTAATATTATAATTAATTACACAAAGTTGAAAAATACACTAAATCAAATTGTCCACGACTGTACCTAGATCGCAGTGGTGTTCGACGAGTTTGCTCAAGTCGCACACACATTTCTCTTACAGCTCTTTCTGCAAACAGTAACGGTGATATTCTAAAAACCCAAAGTTCATACACCTATCCGTAAGGTCGCCGACGTAAACACTGCATGTCGCTGTCCGATCTAGTGTAGACCAGTGACGTCACGTCCGCGTGACGAAACGTGCGTTGTGGTGAATTTATGGTATTAAACGCGGGAAACGTTTCATTTCACCAAGACATACGATTCAAGCTATTTTGAACTTTAACCCATTTTATTAAAATTCATATATGGCGACGATGTACAACGATTAATTTATAGATTCCGTTACTATAAAAGATCTTGTAGATTTTTTTTATTAAGATTATAACATGTCTTTTCATTTATCTCTACATATAAACTATATGTACCGATCGATACACCGATATCCAAAGTTAATTGATAAGTCTGAAAAGTTGAAATTTTGACAGCATCATCATAGAACGACGTAGGCATTTTTGCTAAATAATATTTTTTTTATATTCTAGTATTCAAAATCTTAGACCACTATTATATTGGATTAAAACTTGGAACACATATTTCAATGCAAGGACGCAATAAACAAGGACGCAATAGACAATTTTCCAATATTCCATTATATTCCATCAGCTTCGTGTCCAATAACACCAGTCATTTATACGTTGATCAACCTCACCGTCATACAAATATGTAGATCAGCGCAGAGAATATTTACCTGGAACAACAAAAACACATCTGTCAATAATAGGTAAAACAAAACAATAATAAACAATACTGCAACAAAAATAGAACAATTTGATAAATTATTGCACGCGCCTTTCACAACAGCGCCGTAAACGTAATTATTCTGTTACTTAAACATTGTTCGAGCACAAAAAAATAAACATTGCATAGAGATGTTAGAAGTTTCCGTGGTTGTAGATTTTTAATTTATTATGTACAATATACTTGCATAATATTAGATAAAATTGATGTTCGGAATGACAGGGATCGTTTTTCGAAATTGTTTCGTTAGTTGTGTCTTCATGCATGGCTGTTTTTGTCTTTATGTTTGTAGCCTTGTGCCTAATGCCCTTGCGCTGTTTTACGTAACTTTTCTAACATATGTATATAGTTTGACATAGACCCCATTTAATATAGCATTGGTATTTTAGTTCATAAAAATCAACCCAATCAATCAAAATATAACGCGACATTAAACTTGAAAAAGCAAGTGTTATTTTATAACAGTAAAAATTAAACGTCACATAACAAGTGGGCGTAAAAGTTACTTTTTTTATATGTAGTAAATCTATTTTGATATTATATTCTGTTATTGAACGTCTGGTTTCGAACGCTGGGAGCAGTAATGGTTGGAACATATTATACGTATTGTCATTTGAATGTTGTAATACCAAAGTCAGTAATGGGGTGATTTCCCGTGGAATGATTGCCATCATCTTTACACAAATAAAGATAAAGAGCTGTATATGTTTCAGCTATCTGATTCTGAATCTCCTTAAAACACAGCGCGCGTCAAGCAAGGTCTCTGGTCGGCATCGTTTTCGTCACGGCGCCGCGGGCGTTGCGAACGTGTCGCAAGCGATGCAAATGTCAAATTCGGCTCTCAACGCGCACGGGGCGCATGATTGATTGGCTTGTGTTCTTTTAGGTATTTCAGCGTGAGAAATCAAGTGTAAATGTCTTTTTTAATAATCACAAACTTCAGCTTCGTCCGTTTCGTTCGACGGTTATTTTCGATTGGTCGGTGGTTCAACGCTAATGATAAGTTAGTTTACAACATGGTTTATTAGGTTTTTGATAGGATTGGTCGCGGATGTGGCGACATATTACCACACCCTTGATTGCCAGTGTGGACTCGATCGATGGACTGTCGTTCATATACCGCGGCGGGTATTGCGCCGCTTGAGTACGAGTCTTCGGGCCTCGAGGATCCCCTCTTTACCCGGGCAGTCTCGCGGGGTAAACCGCCCCCCGGTGTTTTCAACCGGTCGTCAGACGGTGTTGTGGTCTGTGGTCGTCATTCGCCGACCATCGACATTAACCCGGTGCCCCTGAGTTGGGCATGGGGCCCATTGTCGGCTCGGTCGGGCATACGGCTCGCCAACCGAGACACAAACCGCGCTCCAACACGTCGTTGCTAACATAGCGGCCCTGCACCGTCGATAAGACGGCGCTGCGACTAAGTTACCAGCGCGTACCATGCCGGTGCCGCATAAGTGAGCCGTATGCGAATGTATGTCTTGTACACGCGCAGTTTGATCGGAGCATCGCTCGCGCGGTGCGGGCTTGACGGACCAAGTGTTCTACCTGTGCGCGCATCCGCAGCGAGCGATCAATATGACATCCACGGTACCTCACTACGGGTTCCCAAGCTACCACCCGGCCACGTAAGCTCAGCGGCGGCGGCAAGATACATTTGCTGCTGAAAAATGCGGCTACCGTTTTACCGACGTTAACGGCCATCCTCCATTTATCCATCCTCCATTTATTTAATAACTGTTTTTGACGATGTCGCACGTGCCCTGAGTACATATGTATGTACACGCCTCATATAACCACAGAGTATAAAATATAATGTCGCTATGGCTTTATAACACTTGGCATACTCGTATGGTAGACCATGAAAATATGTTTGAAACTATACGCCGCAAACAGCAGTGACGGGGTTGGCACACACAAGATATCTTCTTGATGTTTTACGATGTTTTAAATAACAGTATAATGAGTCAAAAGTTTCGCGTTTAATCATTTTGTGTTGTATTTGTATGAGTGAATAAAAAAAATGTGGAGAAATTCAATTTTCTATTCTTGAAATCTATGTATATAATTTTTATGTTGGGCCTGACAAATAGGCAGATGAACTACCTGATAGTAGTTTATAGGTGTTGCCGATTAACACTTGCAACACCTGAGGAATGGCAAATGCTAGCTGGATTTGAGAGAGCGGTGTTTTTGCGCCTTTCTTAAAGAGCCCCGTATGATAGTGCTACGGGTAGACCTAAGAAGAAAACTATTTTACACGGTTGCGATCAAAACGAGCATGCAAATTGAACTATAGAGGACCTCCGTGAGTCCAGTCCATTTAATCGCAAATAGTGCTTTGGAGGAAGCGTCACATAAGTACCAGATCGGTTAAGCAATAATATAATGCTTATAATTATTTTAATGTGTACGTAAATCTTTTTCTATACACCCACACTTGTCATAATCAAAATTGAGTGTACCATAAAAAACAAATTTGACAACCCTAAAAAATTAAAACAGAAACGTCGGTTATGCAAGCCGAGCGCCAAAACCAACAGACAGTCCGACCTCAGCACAACTTGATTGATTGAAAAGTTTATTCTATTGTTTTCGCTCGCGAGGCTTGTAATTATACAGAACGGAACGTGTCGATGTTTAAATTTACCTACCAGTGTGTGCGTGGATAAGATCATCTTACACGCGCACACACACATACACATATTATAGTAGTATATAATATGATGATTACAAAATAGATTCATTCATATTCTGAGAGCAGTCAATTGCAAAAGCGATTATAGAATTAATAGATCTAATATATCGATATTAGTGATCATAACTTGAACCACAGAATGCATTTTAAGAAAATTTTCATAGAAATAAATAGAACGGCACGGGGACACGATAACCGTTTTAGAATATTTTAAAATAAACCACTAAAACAGTAAAGCCATTGCTGAAAAACTGTATTCTAATCCGTTTGAAAAAACTTGTCAATTACAAGTCCAGTTTCAAAAACCAATAACCAATACATCGAAGACCGAAATGCCTGTGGACTTAGCGCATTCTTTAAAGGCGACTTATTTGTATTTCTCAATGTTTTTGGCAATAACATTTCAATAGACTGGACCGTTCGGTCATAACCACTTAAAGCGACAAGCGACGCTGTTGGCTCTAATAACATACAGTGTTTACCGAATAATGGGCCACGCCGGCCGAAAATACACACGAGGCCGGCAAACACGCAAACGCTGAGACACCAAATATTTTCGTAAAAAGAACAACACTGTGGCTAAGGTGCAACGCATCTAATTAAAGCTCAAAGCTTCTCAGAATAATTCCAGTGTTAACAACCCCGTGTCACGTAAAAAGGACGAGCAAGAAAATACACGGCCATATTCAAATTGCCTCCCGATTACCGTGCCAAAGTGCGAAGGAACCCATCATTTCGGTAGCCGACATCAAGAAAATAAAGCTTGCCATTATTCAGGAACCCGCCAAATTTTTACCTGTCAAAAAACTGAAGAGAAAAAGAGATGCGATTTTTATGGATGCTCTGCTAACAAAGGCTGCTGGCGCGCAGTTTTCGCGGTAATATTTTCAAAATGGCTGCCAACGTCCCGTTCGCCGTTGTCCGCACACGTGAGTGATTGTTGAACCATCTTCGCGATGGCGCGGGCATCTTCTAATTGCGATGTTCGTTGACCTTTTGGGGGAGATTTTTTACTGAACAACGTTCGATGGCTCGGTGGTCCCTGTTAATCAGAATCGGAACGCCAATTTTTTTCTCAACACTAATGTATTTAGGAGCTTGTACGGCTCGAACTGTCTTGAACACCATTTTTACACGAACTGCTTTCTAATATACTGAACCATCAGTGGAATTCAAGTTTTAAATTGAAGCTAGCCTTGAATAATTACGGCATATCCCACGTCTGGTTCGGGAACGAGCAAGCTTGACCCTGACATCTTTTGACGGTGTAATGAAGGGTTTTTATTAAATCAACGTCAGAAGTCCATTAAAGATGAGCCCCCGCCGCTGAGCCAAAGACATCAATCAAACGAGATACGGATACAAACGAGACACTACAAAAAGGGTGGCCAGCAACGTTTCTGGCCAAGATTTCGTGTTTACTTTTTGGAACATAATTTGAATGTATATACAATTAGACAATGTTATTTCTCATGAAGCGAGGGAGCGCGCAAACATACATCACTGGTGAGCTTTTGTGGTTTTACTTTTTGATCTCGTGGTGAAGTCGTGAATATATTTTCGTGTTTTTTTCACGACAACACGCGGTAATGGAAGGGTGGGTAAGAAATGATGATTTGATGTAACGCATTAATCCCGTGTCAAGAGATCAAATCAAGTTTTTTTTGTGTAACGCCCGTTGAGTTTGTTTCGACCGGATCCGTCAACAAAGCTGTATGATAATACAAAAATGTTAATATCAATACATTTCTATGCTGTGTTTCGTTGTAATGTAGTGAAGGTTGGGAGTTTTAAGGTGTTTTGCTTGTGATGCTTTCTTTTTATTATTTTGGAAATTTAATGGAGTTTGTTTCGGATCGTATCATCAGTTCACTGTCAGCCAACTATGGTTTTTAGTCGTTAGAGAAAAAAGACTAAAATGCCATTAAAAGCATCACATGTCACAAACTTTCTAGACCTCTTGTTACCACGTTTATTTGCGTCTAAACGAGGTTCAATTGTAGTCACGATGCCTTCTTTTTGAGTATCTTATTTAGATCTCACAATCATTTGACTTGCAGTTCACAATCCCATTAGCTAAAGTGAGCTGAACTGTGCAACTGATTTGCATCTGATATTTAACTGTAAGTAGTAAATTATCATGATTATGATCGTCATCGTCATGAAAAAGTGTAGACCACCAACTACTCCATACTGATTACATGCTTCAGATGGTCCTTGTTCGCTCCTCCATGACTGTCCAAATTTTGGCTTATTAAGCAACAATCGTGTAACTCATCTATAACCTTTACTTCAGTCATGACCGCTGTCCTGCAGGGATGTTCGATAGCGTCGCGGGTTGGACGATGTTCGAGGGATAGTTTGTGTCACACTTGCCACAAAAAATACTGACATGAAAAAGCTTCTTTTTGTATAGCCCTTAGAAGATACTTTCAAATTGTTAAGTAAACATTCTTATTTAATCTATTGCTGGGGTGAAATGCGAGCTTGATTAAAAAAACCTCGGCGAAATTCTCAGAGGTTCAGTCCTTTTTATCTTCCTTCAAAAACAATGTCTAACATAATTTGGTATTTATAAAAAAGTATTATAAAGTCGTTTCTTATCTCGTTAATAAGTTACAAGTTCAATATTTTGGCGGTAGTGTGAAATTCGACGAGTAAGATTTTGTAAAAACGTAACATCACGCCTGTAATCCCCGACGAGGTAGGCAGAGGAATGTAGTACGTATAATGTAGATACGTTCGTATAATGTACGATGTAGATGTACGTATAATGTACGTGGAATGTAGTAAAAAGATTTATATAAATGGCTTATATTATATTGTAAGTAGGTACCATGTGCGTAA
>DWDT01001889.1:0-14804 GCA_018245595.1 Microceris scylla | reverse complement strand
TGCGCGCCGTGGGTTTGAACCCGGCACCCCCGGAATGAGGGGCTGAATTCTTAACCACTAGGCTATCACTGCTTACCGCAGAGAGAAAATGTTTACTCGAATGGATATCTGTTCTACAATAAATGTGATCTATTCTTTATTACTTCCAGTTGCTAATCCTTTTGGCTATGATGTTAATTTGAGGGGTTAAAGCTAGATATTAGAAATTCCATGTGTAGGATAACTATTACGACACATTATTTACTGTGATTTATGTTTTTTTAGTTTCGTGACTGTACTGACTTAGATATAGTTTTTCTAATCCAAAACACATTCTCCCTTAGTCTTCTAACCCACCAATAGGAGTATTGCTCAACTACCATATGTTAAGGGTTGTAGTATAAAAAAAATCTCACATTTTAATTTTATTTTCCCCTGAGTAGTTGGATTCCTTCAAAAGACAACCGTTCTTATAATTCCCACCATAAAAGTCTAGTAGTATTTCATATGTCAGAAATTAAAAGTTTAATTAGAATTCTATTACATTGGTCATATATGTAAACGACATTTATTTTGATGAGATCACTGACTTTATTTTCTTGTAATATTCTGCACTTCTTCTTCAAGGAACGCAACACATAGATTACTCCTCTGAAGTTGAAAATTTCAAAACAATAGACGGCCATGCCGCTTACTAACAGCTGGACCGTCTGCTTGTTTGTTATGCCTTTTAATATATAAAAGAAATGTGAAAGTAGTGACACTTAGATAAGGTATTTTGTTTTATTCTTTCCAGCTGCCCTGCACATACTCCAATACCTCCCCCGCCGCCACCGCCACCACTAACTATACCACCCCATAGGTAAAAGCAACATTTTGAGACCTTTTACGAATAGTTTTAGGTGATAACTTTAGCAGACTGTTAAATTTCATTTATAATCTTAGACTAGTTCGGGTTGGTTGATATATCGTCGCAAAAACAATCTGTGCTGGTTTCGATTTTGAAATTTGTTGCGATACTGCGATGCTAGAATTTTTCCATACGCGAATTGACTTTAAATAAGAAATAAGTTAATCGTTGATATGGATGAATTTTAAAGAATAACTACACAAAGATGCTGAAAGCTGGAGTCTAGAATTGTAGTGCTACCTAGAATTGTATTCAAATGTAAATTGAAAAATTTTAAATTTCTAGAACCAAGCATGTATCTTTCGCACGCTCACACACTCTGACGACATTTGACGACTCCGTGATGCCTGCGGCCGTCAGTAGCAACCGTTTCAGAAGAGACTGCGAAAGACTTCTCGATGGACGACCTATTAAGGTATAATAGATATGAATCAATGAATAGAATTATGTCACAGTAAATACGCAAACATAATGTTATACCTATATGTGAAACACTGAATACCTACATACCAAACAATCTCTGCTAAAATATTTGGAGATAAAATAGAAACAGAAATATCAATTACAACTAATAATAATATCAAAAAATGTATACTTATTACAGCCAGAAAACAAGCCGTACGCGACTCTGCCGATAATGTTCCAGCCGTTTCCACCGTATCCACAATACTTGCCAGGACAGGTCCCGGCACCCTTGCATTATCCACCACCAATCGCCACTCATCCACCACCAGTACAAAGACCACCACAGACTGAACAACCGAAAGTGCTTGTGCTAGGTACGTATAAACCTGGAGAAAGCTTGCACTAAGGTTAAAAATAAAAAAAACGTTTAAGAACTAATGAAAATTGTTCAAGATTAATTAAGAACTAACTGTTAGCAAAGAAGTTTCAGCTTTTTTTAGAGTTACTGCAAATTATTATAGACACAGTATTTGGCAAATTTCAAATAAATACTCATATTTACAAAACTAATTATAAATAAACCTAGGGTTATTTAGCAACAATCCGCATAACAGTGGACACTAATATCCCATATGCAACGCCCATACTAAAATATAGTAATACATACGCATGTAAACCATTTATTACATTACTATATTATATACTACCATACTGCATAAAGATATACACCAGCATACACTGTAATCGGAGATTGTTGAAAATAACCTTAGTTTTATTATAAATGTGCATTACTTGAAATACTGGCTGATACCATTAAGCAAAAGTAGTAATTTCATTTATTACTTTTTAAACAGCGTTAGTCATGTTTCCAATTTTTTCAAATTAAAGTATTTGTATGAGACTTACAACGAATTGCAAAATCATTTTACTGCTGTAACAAATTTTATTTCATTTTCCAGACTCAATTAAAAAGGGAGCAATGAGAACACAGGCCACTCAAACTGAAGTATGCTTAGGGAGAAAGCCTCTTCCACCAAATTATTTATCTCTCAGTCCACGAACAATTAAGAGGGTACTTAGTGTTTAATTTGAATTGAATATTATAATATCTGTAATACGGTGTTTAATTGGATTTAGGGTACTTAATGATAGAAACGATTTTATACCGCAGGTTAAAATGGTGGCAGCCGGTGTGCAAACTAATGGCTATACAGTTGGGGCACGAAGATTAACTAAGTCATTTTCAGAAGTAGGCGGAGATCGATTGGTGGGACAAGAAACACAATGTGATATCGCAACAAACATTGAAAGGTATATACTTATCATAAACAAATTAAATCTGCTATGAGGACAACAAAGTTAATATTTTCATATATTGTTGCTTTTAAGTTTTATAGGTACAGATCATGAAAAACTGCATAGGACGCAATCAGAAGAACCACCTAGGTCTCCACGTTCACCCACTGCCGTAAATCCGACGCCTTCCCATATGCAAAGAGGTGATTCAGATGACGTCACATCTTCGTCTGTAAAATCCATTGCATCATCATCACAAATAGAAAAATCGTCAGAACTCAGTATCATGCAAAGACAAGCACAGGAATATTTTCAACAAAACTTTCAATTTATACATGAAAGCGACAGAGACGATACTATTAATGATGATATGGATACAATTGAGAAAAGTATGGCATTAAATCGAAGAAATTTAGAATATCTCCAACAAGAAATAGCTAAGCAAGCCAAATGCGAAAAAGCTTTAAGGTCTATTTTATCGAAGAGCACCAGTGACACATCTCAAAAAACAATAAATTCTTCTCACCCACTGTCGAAGACATCTACCTTCCAATCGGAGCCATCCACAGAAACTTCAGCCACGACAACAGATGATAGTGAGAAAAACGAAAAGGAAATAATTATAGATTTCGAACCAAGACCTGACGAAGAAGCCATACCTTTCACTACTTTGCGAAGAAAAAATCGTAGAATGTTACAGAAAACTATGTCTGAGGGCGAAATTCTTTTGGATGCGTAAGAGAAATTTTGCAATATTTGTATACTATACACATTAACTTGTATCTTACCACTGTCTGCATTTAGACTTTTACATAAAATATAAATTAATACTGCTTCTTTCATATTTTAGTAGAAAATCTGAAATTAATAACGGCAGCGATGGCATTAAAGATGCGCCGATAATTATGTCTACAAGTCAAGAAAACATTATTAGAGAAGATCGAGAGAAAGAATCTGTTTATAGGCAATATATTGGTCAAAACTATGCACAAACACCAATTAAAGATGAAGGTATATTTGGATTTGAACCCGATGGTTCGTTTAGGTAAGTATTTAGTAGTGTACGGTTAATTCTATTAGTTTTAGTCAAGTATATATTAGTCCAAATGATGCACAAAATATTTCAGTGCACATGTATTAAAGTCCACTCTCCATCCTCTACATTGGACAACTGAACTAGCTTAAACTTATTTTTTAACGCATTTTCAAGATTAAGTAATTGCAAGTTTAGTGATCTGCTAAAACAAAAATAAGTAAATACAAAGCGTAGTTTATGAATGCCTAGCTTTCATTCATTCTCATCTGCATAATTCTCTTGATAGTTCTTCAGACGGAAATGCGCCATATGAAGATTTTCATGAAAAGTATATTAGTTACAAGCATGAACCATTTAGAATTCGAAGCGTAAGTTTTGAAGAGAAAACTGAGACTATTAATAAGGATGAAGTATATGAGAACAGGTATGCACGACATAGAAAAACTCACTTTGCCAATGCATTGTTACTGCTTTCGTTTAACTTATTTTTAAGAAATTTAACATTGCCTTCATACATCTATACATTCATGTAGTATGGATAAGTTCTAAGACGCCTTCTAGTTTATGAATGTCTTCTAGATATCATTCTTCTAGAAACTGTTACTCTTCTTTAAATCTTATGAAAACGTAATTCATAAAGTGAATGAAGAATTAATAATAGGTGATTGGAAAATATATTATTTAAATTGTCTAAATTTTGTAAAATTATTAGATTATGGATGTACAGGAATTCTTTACTCGTATTATAATCGAATTGAATCCTGAATAATTAAAAAGAGTAAACTATTTTAATTTGTAAAAGTATATCAACGTTTACTCTATGATGAAAAAATTCAATATTTTTAAATTTGGTTGCTTAATAAAGCCACTTACTAATTAGTTTAACCTTTACAGTACCGCCAAATCAAGTCCAGGTTCGCCAGATCCTGTACATCAGGAAACTGATGCGGATCAAAAAGTTAAGCGAGCTATTATTTCCAATCATGTAACTACTATTCTTGCTCCATTAGAAAAGACATCACCTTGTGCGTCTAATGAGTCGCTCACTGTTGATCAGAGCAGGTACTTTAATAATACACTAAATTAAACTTCTTCTCTTCGTATGTTATTTGTATCGTAAGTATTATTCTAAACCCTCTCGTATTTTAGGGACCATTCTGATAGCATGTGGAATGAATCACAAACAACAGTATTACAAGTAGATTCTGGTACTGATAATGGGACTGTAATCAGGTAAGGACTATACTTCTGTAGATTATCTTATTAACTAACTTCAATAACAATGTAAGTATTTACGGTCTCATTATTTTTTCAAACATGCTTTTACAGTTCATCGGATCTTAGCTCGTTAGCCGCATCACCAGGTGCACTTGCATTACTAACACCAACGTCGCGACGAAAACAGCTATTACTTTTACAACACCAACAGAGATCTTCTTTAGATACAGATGCTTTAGATGAAGAATTTGATGCTTCTCAGGTAAATTCAAATATGTTATTTGGGAAATTTACCTATAAATATAGAGATCAATTATTAAATATTGTAGTGTTTCTCATTCTAGAGTCAATCACCTACCTCACCGAGAAACAAATTGGATACTACAAGCTCGAGTTCAGCATATGTTCGGCCATCGTTATCTCCGCCTGCAGTAGTTCCTAACGTGATACTTCCCATTACGAAACAACCAACAATATCAAAAATATTATCTCCCACAGCACCTCCAAAAGTAAATCATACTCCAGCTATTGCTATAACTCATCCCAGTTTAGATTTAACAGACATACCTTTTAAACGCACACCCAGTTTCATAAACAAAAAACGTGAGAGGGCTCTTAGTCCTTCAAGGCGGCGTGAATTGCAAAATAAATCACTACAAAAGGAGCCTAATGGTACTATTCCAAGTCAAATATTAGAATCTCCTTCTGAACCTACAATAGCAAAAGCCGCAAGTAGTGAAACAAGTTTGGCTAGAACTGACTCAGGAAAGTTGAATACAACTGACGTATCAGAAAGTACCACCACAACAGAAGACTATGTGACAGCCAATTCTGACAGTTCCAAGAAAAGTACCGTAAATAACCAAAATCACCGTAAGTTCCAAAGTTTCTGAAATCATGAAATAAATATTTTATATAGCCTTTCCTTTTAAAATAAGTGTTGTCATCTTTTTCTAGATGCAGAAAACAATAAAACACAGGAAGGATCATCATTTGAGAGTGCGTCGAGTTTATATTCATCTACGAAAACAGACAATGTTACTGAAGATTTGATAGTTCCAAGTTTATCACCTCCCTTAGAAATAAGAGATAATTTTATTGTGCCACACTTGTCATCCCCTCCATTACCTCTTTCCGATCGAATACCCAAGACTGGTATAGACCGAAATGAAGTTAAGGTGGACAAAACTCCAAACATTGAACATATTAGGAGAAATAAGACTGAAATTATTAAGAATAAGGAGGAAGTGTCAAAACCGGTAATTAATATAAATATTCCTTGGAGACAATATAAAAAGAAAATTTCAATTACAATCCTATTTCTTTTTTATTCAGAGCACATCTGCACGAGACATGATAAGTGGTAAAAGTAGTTCGAGTGGTAGTTACAGCATAGGTGGATCAAATCCCAATGTGACTGAAAGTACTGACAAAACTCCCACTGAAAAGAGAAAAGAAATTCTGGAAAAAATGGAAACTAAAAGTAAAGAAGAAAAGAGTGAAGCAAGGAAAGCAAAGGAGGAAAAAAGTCATGAATTGAAGGAACAATTAGTGCCTATGATGATGGTTAGATGACACTAATAGTATTATAAACCGTTTGTAATTAATAAAAAATAAAATAATTCAATACTTGTAGCTAAGACAAGCAATATTGTATAACTATCAAAGTAGAAAAAGTTGCTAAGTAATGACATGCACTTTTCAGTAGTCATTTATTCGTCTTTGATGTTGATACTACTTTTAAAAATGATTTTCAATATTATTTTCATTACAGGGTTCTTTATCTGATGATGAAAGAAGCGTTCACTATTCATCTTCAGGTTATTACGAAAGCCCCGTGGAAGACGATGATGATGGAGGCCTAAGTAAGAACTTTTTATTGTAACACTTTTGTGCTAAAATACAATATTTTCTTTCATAATTCTGATTTGATTTCAGCTTATAAGCATTCTCAAAAATATAGATCAACAAATAGGCAAAAAGCCTGGTTAGCCGAAGATAAACGAAGAAAGAAAAAAACCTTTAATTTAGAATTTTCAAAATCTTATGATGATTCAATTTCCACCTCACAAGACGACTGGGGCAAAAAAGAAAAAGAGCCAGATAGCAGCTCTCGCTCTGAAAGAACTATATTTAAATCTCCAAGTACAAAATCTCCTTTGGACGAAAAAATACCGGAACCTAGGAAAAAGAAAACCCATTTTGTAGAGAAACCTAGAAGCGTACAGTCGTCGCCTCGAGAACCCCTAGATATAGAGAAATCCATCAAAGAAAAAATACCTAAAGAAAAAGAACCAGATTCTAAACGCCCTAATGAAAGGGAAAGATACGTAAAAAGAACAAAACTAAAAGCCAAAAGTCCAACACAAAGTAAAATGGTAGATATAAGTCACAGATCGCAGCATTACGACAGAAGAGACGGTGCGGGGTCAAATATGAAATTACATTTAAATATACCTACTTCTGATGACTCTAGTGAACAGTATAGAAAAGATGGTTTGTTCATATTATTAATAAAATTACTACATGTATTAGACATTTATGAATTTTTATACGTTACTCATATACAAGTGTAAAACTTTTTAGGGGTTGGTAACGGTAATATATCTCCAAGAAAACATAGGCGTCTGAGAGACAGCCCAAGACGAAAATCAGGTGCTAATAATACGGCGAAATCACCAACATCGAGTAATCACTCTGCTTATAGGTAACACTAAAAGTATTCTATTAATTTAATATGACTGAACGCTAGTCCGTCTGGTGGTACCAACCGCGACTGGTGATCGCGAGGTACAGTTGTGTTTTCCTAACCTGAAATTTGTAGCAGTGACTTGGAACTTGTATTTCTGCTCGGTGTATGGCAATAGGCTCACCCCGTATTTCGTGTCGGGACGTGACCACAGTTGAATCGTGGGAGTATACAAAACTCCTGTCTGTTCAAGAAATACAGGCTTGATGTTGCGAATGAATTATTTAAAATCATATAAACTATAAAATTTTTGCTATTAAAAACATTGTACTTATTTTCTTCTCCCAATAACCTTTAGTGTCAGGCCAAGAAGAAAAAGTGGTTCAAATGAAAGTATTTCCCTGCCTGGAAGTTTACCACGCAGAAAACAGTCTATACCGACGGTACCCTGTATGAGTTCTCTTGAGGCTGAAGATATTGAAACTACAAGAACCCTTGTCAGTGCAGGTTCAAAATTGACTCCATTGAGGTATATGAAGAGTCCAACATTATCACCTAGACTTCATCGAAAACAAGATAAAGGTAATCATATAAAGCAGGCCCCCATGATTTTAACCCCTAAGATTTTGACATAAAATTATAGCTTTTTCCAAATTTAAAAAAAAAACAACAGTTGGCTAGTCATGTTTAGCTAATAATATGACAAAAATCGGCAAAGCGTCATTGACGAGATTTTGAAATCCAATCAACAGAAGGAAAATTTGCAAAGGCGGCCTCTGCAGAATCACTGCGATCGGTTTCTCCAGGTTCAGACTCTGTATTCTATTCAGAACAAACGGAGCATAGCCTGGCTGGTGCAGATGGAGAAGCCAAAGCCCATTGCTTACATTGCGGGAAGGAAGTCCATATTGTCACTGCAACCCACGACCACGATAGCAGAGCTTCCAGGACATCGCATACTGATGTGAGATTAATGTGCTATATTAAATTTAACTTTGATAAATATTTAAGCTCAAGTTATTTTGAAATGATCTGCCAATATCTTACTTAAAATACATACTCGTATACTCACATACAATATACACAGCCTCCCACCCATTTTATAACATATTTTTTTCTTTATATTACGTAATATTTTCTTGAAATAATTATCCATGTAATCATTAAAACAAATTTATATAGGAATCATATACCGATGCAACACCAGACATAGTCCCTGCTCCAGCCGGCTTCGCAGACTCTCCATCCTGTATCAGCTCGAAAAAACACGCTACTGGAGCACGATTATACAAGAAACTCGAAAAAAGATATCGCTCTGAAGACAAGTCGAGACACCATTATCGATACCGACAGGATGTTCGAGCCAAGGTGCAACATTGTCTGTTATTATAAATTATGATCTTCTTAATTCGATATGGTAAAGTTTATTTTGACACATACTTTTTTATTCTCATCAAATTTAAACCCCCATTTGCATAAACAATAAAACGTTCCAGGTAAGTTGAGACAATCTTGGGTAACAACGTCGCATTTGTTTATTCCTAAGAGACATTCGTTTAAATCTACGCACATACCAAACTCAGATTTCCACTTGAAGCCGTCTTTACAGTTATTACAAGATATGTTCCATCTGTTGTTAACCATATCATTAAAATTTTGGTTGCTCTTACGATTAATTTGGCACTTTCTTTTGGACAAGTCTGTTTCTGTATTTTCTTCAAAACAAGGGTTTCTTTTATCGTTTTGACACTCTGCAATTGATTCAATATGTTTGATTGGACAACAGGGATCAGGACAAAAACTATACATGGCACATTGGAAAGAAAATTTGTCATCAGCTCTTGGATCATGATTGTGTCCACCGAAATCTTTAATCCAACAATTTGCAAAATTATCACAGGACTCTCCGATCATTGTTAATGGAGGCACTCCTAACATGGTATACCAACACATATAATATGATGCAGTTGTACGCCATTGAAATCTTTCGATTGGTTCATCGAAAGGCAATCCAATTTTCTGAGCATAATTATAATTTTCTTCACATTCGTGACCGATTTGTTTTATTGTCGTTCCATTTTGAATATAAAATTTTTCATTTATAACTGTTACAGTATCTTCAACCCTTAAACAAGGAACCATTTCTATTATACTGTGTAGATAATTGATACACCTATAAAAATTGTTATAGCAATTTGTTTTCACTTCCCAATGCAGAGATTTTAACGGAGGAGTAGGAAATGTACGAATAAATCCTATATGATCTTCATCTGGTTTTTCTTGATAGTATCGACGGTCCCATTCGTTAAACTTATGATCACGCAGATAATAAGCGATATCCTTAATAACATTGCTAATCCATTTATCACTCGGAATTATTGTGGGTCTAGATTCTGGAACCTTTTGTACGGCGTCAATTATATTGCTATTATTGCTGTCGTCTTCGACAATATTTGAAGCAATTATTAAATGCGAAATCAAATTGTTGATGACGAATACTGAAAATATCATAGTTATACATATTATAGTAACTATGGCGCGCGATTTAATCAATGTCAATCTTACATTTATCAATATTGCTACTCCACTGTCATACAAATGATTAAACTTTTTTCAAGGAGTATTAACTTAAGAACCAAGTGCTTATCTGTAGAAATCTGAAACAAATACGACCTGTATTTCTACAGATTCAGACAACACTTAATAGTTAAAACACTAAATAGTTATAGTTTTCTTAAATTTAATTTAGGTTTTATTTCCATAACCTATTTAAAGGCGACATTTTAAATGACTAAAATGAATCATTTATAACTAGATAATTATGATCATGTTACTCGTATTTATACTTGCCCATTTCTTGAAAATTTTATAATCAAGGTTACCATTGTCCTATGTGCGACACCTTACAGACGCAATGAGAATTTATTTGTTTCCGAATTAGGGCTGAATCATAATATTAAAATATATATTTTAGTACACTTTAGTTAGAACTACTAGTTAGTTATATATTTTAGTACATTTTAGATAGACAAAACAGTTAATTAAATCACTACGTATTTATTACTCCTAGTCTGAAGAAAGAGGTAAAGAAGAATATGCCGCAACGGAGAAATCCCAAGACACCCGTATAGCCAGATCTGCTGGCAACAGCTTGGACAAATTAGCGGGACCCAATGCGAGTGTTGATCCGGACGGTAAGTTGGCTTTTACTATTAGTACAATTTCACACACACACCAACAGATATAAGCACTCGCACACGCATACACACGCATACACACACACACACACACACACACGCGCACAGGCGCAAAAACGCACCAATTCCAACAAATATCTTGAATGCTTAGGCCTAAACATTATTATTTTTTCAATACGCCCAAGTAATGCGCTTCAACGGAATGTTAGGCAATGATAGTAAATATTGAAACATTGCTATTTGAAGTATCAGGCACTTCAAATCTTAAATAAATTACTTTAAAAGCAATTGGGACCATATATGTGCAATATACATGTTTCACTATCTTATATCTATAATATATAATAAATTTAATGACAACATTTTCTTTGTGTGTTTATTAAATGCATAGAACATGAAGAATGTTCTGGAAGCTCGGACGGTGCGGATGGCGGCCGGGAGGAGAGAGGCGTGTACGCAGCTCCGTGGTGGTGCGGAAACTGGATCATGCTCTCAGAAACAGACGACCACTGGACGAGAATTCCACCAGGTATTTCTGTTGCAATTCTTACGTCAGGAAGACATATTTTAAAACACTGCGGATTGATTGAAGGTATAAATAATGATGATGATGATAAATGTTTGCAAACATTATATGTAAAGTTAGGAAGTGTAAATAATTTTGTTATAATAATTTCTAATTATTCTGATATGTTTAACATAATTAATTGGTCAATAACATCATATTATAAAATATAATTAAGTAATTTCTATTATTGTATTGAAGGCTCTTGTAAGTTTTGAACTTATTATTAGTGGTTTATTGGTGATATACACACAAATAAGAGATACTTATTAATAACTAACAATAAGTATCGTGAATTGTCATATTAGATACTTTTACTATGGCTCTATAAGCTCTACTCATATGTAGATTAACGTAACGTAGCTCTCAAATCTATTACCGGAAAACAATAAAAAATATATATGATAGCCGCAAATATATATAATAGCCGTAAAGCGAATGTACGATTCATTCCGTTTCTCTGTAAAGCATTTGAAAAAGAATAAACAATTATCAGCTCAAACATAATTTCAAAGGTTACACAAATCTAAATGAAACTTTATGTATCAATCTGACCAGATATAATAGACATATCGGAGATTGCACGTGAAGACCCAACAGAATCAGAGTCCGAGTTCAATAAACGATACGTGGCGCTAACACACCGTTTGGTACACCGACGGGCCTGCATCGAGCTGAATAGACGACAAGCAGACAATAGTTTCGGTAAGTGAATCAATATTTAACTTACAGAAAAATTAAGCAAGTGTTTTGACACATAAAACTGATATACACACATGATTATATGTATATGCGCCGGCTTAACTTACGTACGTTTTTCGGGGCACGTTTTTCGATCGCTACAATCGGCGGGAACTCATAATGACCCTCGTACAGGTCCGAAACTAGTTGGGCCATCCCGAAAAATGTACGTGAATTAAGCCGGTATAACCTGTATACACCTTTGTATCACACACATCATCAGCCTATCTCAGTCCACAGCTAAACATAGACCTTACCCAATGAGCGCCAGGCGTCCTGTCCTCGGCTTCCCACCTTCATTTTCTGCCTGTAGTCTTTGTATAATTTGGATTATAATTCAACGATTCAACTTTAGTGATGAGATGCTTACTAGCAAATATTTACCAAAGTTTATAATAGGCATACCAAGCACATAACAGTATTGGTAAATGATCAAATACCAACACAAATTTCAAACGAGTCAAAAATAATCCAATCATTATATTATGTTGGTACTTGTGCTACAGATCAAATGCATAATAATAATTTTCAAATACCTGCGTAGTGTATGCGTAGAAGTCTATAAAGCATTAGACTACCGCGTAAACAAAACCCTAACCGCATTGGTTTTGCTTAGTTAGTGTTATACGCGTGTGCGTATGAAAACAGATCCGTGAATCATTCACAACATAATACGTAGCCAATAATCTTGATTTTAAGTAAAAAATTGTGCTTTTTTAAATAACTTAGCTCCTCAAAAGATTCAGTGGAAGTGAGAAGATAGTGTTTTCTCAGTTACTAAATACATTTATTAATATATAAGTATGTAGGTATATATTTAAAATGTCTTTGAACTTCCCGCTCATAAACTTTTATACTACAGAAAAAGCTGCATTTACTTTTAAATTCTATTAGATTAAAACAATAAAGTTATCTCTCATATCTTAGGTTAAAATCGATTGCCAAAGTCAAAGCGTAAATTTGCCTATTATTATTTATTATTAGGTAGTTTACACACAATCCGAAATCCGATTTAAATTGTAATATTATTAATCTGTACATTTAAATAAAATTGGAATGTCTGTTTGTAATATTAAAATAAACGCGTTTTACTACATTCATATGTATGTTGTACACGGTATATATACCAAAATAACATTTTTTACACTTTTTGTCTGTTTATCTGTCAGTCAGTTTGTCTCGGCTAATCTCTGGAACGGCTGCACCGATTTTGACAGGACTTTCATCGGCAGATAGCACGCATAATAAGGAGTAACTTAGGTTACTTTAATTTTATTTACTTTTGACTCCAATGCGAACGAAGTCGCAGGTATACCTAGTGTATACTAAAATCATCCACCGATTTCTGGCTTTTCTTTCACTGTTACCTACGTTACAGCTTAAAAGGTTTGCTAAAAATAGTAGTTAATTAAAGTTATTTTTTCCATTAGCCTCAATAGTAATTTTATTGTGAAAAATCATATTTTCCTCTCCCATATACATTCAAGACTTTGGAACGCCATAAAATATAATAAAAAGTTAGGTCTCAAACCTCCAGTTAACCTTTCACTGTAAATGAAGGAATTAAAGTTGACTACTATCCATTTTAAATTGTGACGCTGCTGGTGAACGTTGGGAGTTGTGTTAATCATTGCTCGAAGATATTTTTTTCATTTGAGGGTTACGTCATAATGATTTACACACGTGCGATAACCGCTCCACTTCTAAACAGTGACGTACGGGACTATTTCTGCCACTCTCACTCTCCATTTAAATAGCATCACCTATTATTTTCGGAACGGCTCCCGAATTCCTTCGGTTATCTGTAGTTATTGGCACAGGAATAATTGTTTATCATGACGTCACAACCCTTTACCAATGACGTTGTTGTGGAAGTAGTCCAAATTCCCTTTTTTTTCTCCAAAGAAAATTTTAAATTTTACGATCCATTGACCCCATCTCTGACAATGGTAGGATTGGGAATAAATACTACATATTATATCGTACAGTAGGGTAAAGGTTGGTTCAATTTGTCACGTTTTTAACACTGACCGATTTCAAGCGAACTAATTTTAATTTCACGTAGATAGCCAACGTTACATGTCAGTTGTTGCAGACGCGCGTCTGAGACCAGACGGTGGTCGGTATTTCGTTCAACGTTCGACTTAGATGTAGTACATTTATCGATCCGACATAGTCCGTATGTATGTGGGTTCGTTGTTTATGCATACTGTAATTTTGGAACTGTAAGTTGGGAATTTTCGGTGCAATACAAAATTGATGACACAGAGGTTCAAGATTTCGACGGTGGTATTTATTTCGAAAAATGGGTCATACTTGTGAGTATTTATCTTTGCCATACTTATGTTTGTTATATATAATTTAAAGTTTTATATTATTTCTTATTATTATTCATTGCACATTTATTTTACTATGTTTTACAGCATTTGTATAAATTTTTTCATTTTCACATTTTAGTTCGCCAGGTGTTAAATAACCCGAACGGGTGTCTTAGACAGAAATTGGAGGAGATTTTCAAATTGATGCTGGTATTGTGGTGTCGACAATGTCAAGTTAATAGGCTTGTAGCTTTGGAGCCTTGCGGTAAATTATTTTTTTACTAAAGTTTTTTACTAAAGTTATCTTTCAGAATGCGGTTTAAATAGTAACAATATTTTTAATATCCTTTATAGCAAAGATTTTAATAAAATAATCTCATGTGTAAATAACTAACTCAATTCTTAATTACACTTTATAGGTCGCCAAAATCAAATTCATATCTTAAGAAA
>DWDT01001888.1:0-14808 GCA_018245595.1 Microceris scylla | reverse complement strand
ACTATGGCCTTAACCCTCTCAATATGAGAGGAGACCCGTATTCCAGCAGTGGATTTGTAATGGGTTGAAAAAAAAAATCGATATTACTTGTTAAGGTAACCATTAAGACAAAATATGGCGTGAATAATATTATTTTCAGTATAAGTTGCAGACTAAATAATTCATTATAATTAAGTGGAAACCTTATTACCTTACCGGTTGCATTGTGGATAAGTATTAGTGGATATATTGAAGTAGTACCGGTTGCATTGTGGATAAGTATTAGTGGATATATTGATGCTACCATAAACTAGATGTTGTCTAAATTCTTCAGCCATTACAACTGCAATTTAGACGCGTGATGTGACATTGATATCAGAGAGGAGTTGATTTTAAGACTAGTAGAAATATTGACGAAGTCAGTACATTTACCAACCGCAAAATTTCAATAGGAAACAAATATCTGAAATTGTTGATCCCATTAATACATCACTTTTGCTCATTTTGATCATTGTCCAATGATGGGTAGATTATCTGTGTCGATTTCTTAATCATGATCAAGTGACCACTCAATAGTCCTTGTATTCAACGTATTAATTTAACAATTTTCTTTCACAGGCATAGTCAACCGCGGCGATTCCTTCAGACGCCGCCGGTCCCGTTCTGGGAGCCTCGCACCATCATCACCGGCCCAATCCGCACCAGAGCCTCAGGAACGCAGGCCAGTGGCTTGTCATCGGGTCGCCATGGTGGGAGCTCCAGGTGTTGGAAAGACTGCGCTCATCAGTCAGTTTCAGACCAGCGAGTGCATCAACGCTTACGATAGACAGAGAGGTAAGTGTTTGAGAAATATGTGAATCACTCACAATGACAGTTTGCTTACAAAGACGCTACTATTTATAAAATTATATGTTAAGATATCCTAGCGCGAACCCTAAGGTAAGAGAGGAAATGGAAAATTTTCAACTAGTTAAAATTTTTCGGTCATGTTTCGAATTATGGTCGTAGACATCTCTTCTCGCGCTTCTATTTTCTCTCTAAAAGGTTTGTTGAAAACCTAACTTTCATTTGTAGTAAAGTAGATGTAACTAGCTGAACGAGGTTGCATAAATTTCTTAGCGTAGCTCCATGTTACGAGAACTTAGTTTCTCGTGCTCTTACAATTTATCGCTCTAAGTTTCATGTACACAAATACATTATACATCCACTTTCAGTGTATTTGTGCTTTACCCACACAAACTGCAGAACGTTTGTTCAAGTCGCGCTCTATTTGTTTTCGCTTCGCAGTCTACAGACTGAGTGTCGAGTGTCTGATTGGATCAAAGCCAGAGAGCTGAATGGTAAATAAAAATATGCATTTGTGTGCCCATTTCAAAAATTGAATCATTCAGGGCGCGGTTTCGATGAAACTATACAAAGAAGTGGGTTTTTTTAAAGACATAAAAAACCAACCCATAGTTGGGAAAAAATAAACTTTTATTACAATGTTCAGATTGAACTCCTGAAAATCACCAGTGCATTAACGACGCTCGTTTCATAAAGACTCCAAGACACGAAAGAGCACTTTGTTAAGTGCAGAAAGGATACACCAACTAATTACAAACAAGAAACAGGACAATCGCAGACTTGTTCACAAAGAACAAGCACGCGACAAGCGAAGTGTATTTTCTTGCTACGGAGATGAAAACGAAAATTGAGTTTCAGTTTTTCAGACACATTCTCGAGCTAAAAATGTTTTACTTTAATTTACAGCTTGCTTGTTTGTTTATTGGTCCTGCTGCTCACTTCTTCTTCACTTCTTGGTGACGATCATCACTCAGAGCAGCAGTAGAATGAAGGTCATGGAACTAATTTACTGTTTTTCAAGTGCGACCTATTATGTGTTGTTAATGTATTAGTGGAGTTATTACACTTAAAAAATAAACAATCCTTTGCCATCGTCATCAAATATACTTTTAATGTTAAATGAAGAATGGATTTCCACCCGCATTCTTTCTATAGGTTCGATCTTTCTCAATAGCAAATTTAAGAATCGGGTCACCAGTCAATTTGCGGGTTAAATACTGTCAATAAATAGCGCGATTAGAAGGGTCGTCCTTTAGCCGGCATTTTCATGTGAAAATTCATTCTCAGTACTTAATCGCTTCTTATTACAAGATCAGCTTTAGATAAAGTGTTGTAAGTATAGTTGTCATTGTTGGTGGACGGCCTTCAACCAGGTGAGATGACGATCTGCGAACGCCTACTGGCAGAAGCTGGATGCGGTTAACCGAGCACAGGGCGCGATGGTACTTATTGGGACTGAGATAGGCTGATGATAATAATGATGATGAAGTAAATTTGTCATTATTTATCAGCTTACCTATTTATTATAATCCTCCAATGGCTTCTGGTCTGCCATTTCGTGTGACCTGAAAACCATTTTTATTCTGAAAGGACACCTTTGTCCGGTGGAAGGCCAACAAAAGTCAATAAAGATACAAATTAATAGATCTAAATCCTCTGACATCGGTCCAAATAAACTGAACCAGCGAAGAGTGCATGCAAATTCATTTATTTTTAGGTGAAACGGTATCATGAAGAGAAATGCACGGCCAACTGCAGCAGACATTATGATGATAGCGAAACTTTTGCCGGTGTTAAAGTTTAAAGTTGAACCTTGTTGTATCTGTGTTGCTAGCATAATAACATTTGCCGTACTGCAGCCAGCGAACGTTCTCGATGTACGAACAAGTTTACTTAAATTATATTTAAAATGCTTATGTCGCTCTAAAAGTTTGTAGAGTTAGATAAAATAACATTGAACCTCAACGAAGATAATTCACTACTTTTGCAAAGTGGGTACGCTGCAACACAATTTGTTAATGTGGCAATTTTTGAATACAGGGCAATAAGCTTCAAAAATATTTTGAGGATCTATGGTGTCTTGGAACTCCAACACTGGTGCTTCTGGATTTATAAAGCATAAATCATTATTTCATCTTCACTTGAAAACACGAAGATATTACCCGGTACAGGGTTCCTATCCCGTAATGTGATATTTGAGCCAAATAAATAAATTTGAGCTATGGTACTGTAATTCATGGCATAATCGAAAATCGTAATTAAATAGCCAGTTCGAGTGAAAAGTTAATTCTAGAAGTGATAGTTACGCAAATTCATCCCATTCATTCGATTGATACCAATAACGCTAACCACAACCACCATGAGCCCGGAATCAATTTGATCAACGATAAGCGCCCAATTATTCATGTGTGCAATATTATCGTCGTAATTACGACTAAGTGTTTCCAATAGCTTGCAATTTATTCATATTTATTCATCATGACCATTATCAATATTTTTATAGTTTTAAATTTGAGGACGACAACTGGGCGCTCCACTTGGAATGAGGCGTCATAGACTGCGAGGTTGATCAGTTGGTATTTAGTAGATTTCACACACCTTAAAGGACATTATTAAAAACTTTAACGTATGCAATTTCTTTAAGATGTTTTCGTTAAGCAATAATTTGAAGTTCAATTTTTAAAACGCATATAACTTCAAAGCAAAGTCACTATGGAAATATTTATAACCGCAAGGATAAAAATAATGATCATTTAAAACTCAATGCCGCAGTGACCCTGCGGTCATACCGTTAGATAGAAGTTACGAAAGTTACGTTTGTAACAACCAACACACAAGACCAAATAAACAGGAAAAAGGAAGGTAATGCACAAAAAGTGCAGCCGGCTTATAGGGTCGCTCGAAAGCAAATAAATGAGGACAGCATTGTCCGGCACGAAGACTGATAAACAACAGAAATGGCACCTAGATAAACAACGAAGGTAGAATAAAAAACTGTTGTTACGTTGCTTTTAACCAACAATATTCTCTAAGATAGTTATTTTAATGGACTACTGCCCGTATTTATGTTTTGTAATGATCTTATTTGTTAGAATAAGATTAAATATTAAATAAAAAAATGGAAAACAAGAATATTTAACATGTATGAACTAGCCTTTTTATGCTCAGTTATTACGTTGCAGTAGATAAAACTCTATATCAAGTTTAACGTCATAAAAAAGGTAGTTCGCTTGTATTTCATACTGGTAACACAATAGGAATTTCTATTTTATGCCTCGTTCTATGGCACAGCGGTTTACTATACATACATGAAACTTGTTATTACATTGTTACTTCTGTGACTTTCTATGCTAACGTTTTTGTAGTGGCAGTGGGAGGATATTGCCACTGCTATATTAAAACCGCGAAGTTATGCGTTTACGTTTCCATCGTATTTCGTTTTCATTGTTTTATTGTGTATAGAGAAGTATAATTTATGGAATGAGGGTCATTAGGCAAATATTTTATATCTATATTAGACATTTATCTGCAACGAAGCAAAATATAACCTCGCAATAGATTTTTAACAACGTTCTAAAGAGAAATAGTATTTACAAATAACAACCCCTCGCCTACTCGCCGCCTAAAAAATGATTAACTTTTATGATAATAAGTAACACAGAAACAGGTTAAAGAGATTTATTTTTTAAGAATAGCCATGTTTTTCCTGACGCGCATTTTCTATATTTAAGTTCAACATACATTGAAATAACTACGTATAAAATAATCTATCTCGACCAAATAGGTTATTACTTGTATTTTAAATAATATACGCCAACATATTAACGACTATACAAGACCATACGAGAAAAGTATTAATTTAATTATTTCATAATTTCTATTTAACCGGAAATCCGGAACAATAAATTTCGTTTCGAATATTACGACACCCGGTTTCCTCTCGACGGCATGAGATTAGCATTTAAGCATTTAATTAATTCGGACAAAAGAAATTAAATTAAAAATGGATATTTAATCATGGTGTTTGCTTTGTCATCCGCTCTTAATAGTATTCAATTTTCGGTTCACAAAGGGGTGTTGCACAAAAAATAAATAAATGACAGTCACGGAGAAACAAAAGACATCGTCACAATTAAATTGAAAATGGCTATTTGATAATCGCGATGCTTCGTCATCCGCTCTCAATAGTACTCAATAATTCAGTTCATAAAGGGGTGTTAAATAAAAAATAAATAAATAACTGTCACGAAAAGAACAAAAAATCGTATCCTAAGAAGGCTATCCTTTAAGCGCCAAAGAATTAGCGCCTCCTCGCTTGTTAGCTGTCCAGAAGTGTTTTGAACATTAATCAAGTACCTAATCTGCTTGTACAATAAGCGTTAAAAAAAAAAACAAGAATAAATAAGACCTGATATTATATTGCTTTTCGAAAATTCTCAATCTAAGTAAGTATTTGATGTTTATTTTGGTACTGCATCGCATCAATGTAAAAATAGTCAGAATGACTTCCTATGTTTCAAAATATTGAGATTAGTAATTAACACTCCATTTTCTTAAATTGAGGTAAAAACAGCCACTACCAAATTTTTTTATTTTCAAACATTTTGAATTGACATACCGCGAAATAAAAAAACGTGTGTGTAAAACACACACACGATATAAGTGGTAATTTTACATCGTATTAAGGTTAATCAGATAATTTTATTAATTTAAAACCCATTACGCGAATGATATTAGAAATTTAAATGTAGAACGGATTTGCAAAATACGAAAAGTTGAGATAGGTTTAATATTTTATACAGAAATCTATTGTTGCTCCAAGGGATTCGTTATTGAATAAATTTGAATGTAAAATCATATGACTTTAATATTTCGAACGCGAAAATCGGCTAAATCGTTTTCAGTATGGAATTGCAAAATTATTTAACGCTGCTGGCATTTTGCGATGATTGATAATGATGATTTTCTAATACTCCATTACATTGGTAGCTGTTGGAATCAGATAAACAATTATACTATCTTGGAAATGAAATATCTTGCCGTCTGAATCCAAACTAAGCAGAACCTATGTTATGATGTCCAGCCAGCTATTCAAGTAAGTATATAACTTACTGCATAAACAACGTCATGCCTGTATTTCCACGAAGGGCTATACAAAGCTATCTAGTACACTCACACCCTGTACAATCAACGGAATGTACGAATATATTTTAGGTATATATATTTTCGAAAAATATCCAGACATTAAGATAAATATTAGATGTACCTACTGTGATATTTTTCCTGACAATTACTGAAATATTTGATGTTAATTTGAGGGGAATATTAATTTCACTTAGAAGACTTATTGTTAGAAGTCACTTAGAAGACTAATAATGTTAATACCTAAGAGTCAAGTTGAGTTTCACTTTAGACATAACTTAAGTTCAAAATGAATACGCAATCTAGCAAAAACAAAGTTTTGCTTCTCTGTATTGTTAACTATAGGAAGTTATAAGTAGATTTAATTAAATTAATAAAACAGTTAATATTATGGTAACAAAATTGTTATAGCTTTGTTTTATTTAATATATCTTTAAACTACAAAGCAAGTTATAGAACTACAAATATGTATTTTAATTGTTACAAAATAATAAACGATTATTCATGGCTCTTTGACCCATTTGGGGTGCATTTTTCACCCCATTTGGGGTGCAATTATTTTTAGGTTTATTGTAATAAATTCACGTACTACAGACCTGAAAACCCGTGAAAGTGACCAGTAACCAGCATCAAGAATGTTTTTCTACTTGTCTTTTCATATGATATCTATATTTATAATCTTCGATAGTCACTTGTCGTGATAAGTGCCGCTAAAACCTCTCAGTACTTCCATAACATAGAATACACACACAACAAACATCAACACAACAGAATATCGTAGATTCACAAACAGTAAATGTTAAGCAAAATGAAAAATCTTTTATAATCTCGTAATAAAGCTGGTAGCCGAGGTAAACGAAGGCAAAGGCAACGGAGATAATGTAGAATATACACGCACCGAAAGGATTTTATATGAAAAGCTAAATACAGGATACAAAAAGCAGAATGTTTATTGAACAAACACCCGTTTATGTAAAACGTGCTGTATGAGTACATATTTAAGGTAAGTGGAGACAGAGTGAGGCAGATATTATTTTAAAATTCAAGGCGTTGACATACATATAATGACATTTCTTTGTCTAATCTTATGTAAGGCGCTCCATCACTACCCAATTATAACGTTTCTTTTTACCATATAAGCGTAAGATCCTTCTTTCTTTTTTTGTATGTGCTGTAAAAGTACCATGTAAGACTTGTAGACGCGCTCATTGCAGCCTACCGAAATCTGTGTTGAATATAAAATCCGGCTTTAAAATCTTCACAGACCAGTTCTGGATATATTAGAGTGGCAGGGATAAGATCCCTTAACCTTGAGTATTCACAATTAGTGATTACTAAGTATGCTCTGCTGTTTACTAGAATACCTACATGCGCAAAGACAGAACCTTGAGCCTCCGCGACTGATTTTCAGACCCTAGTATTTTTAGAACATTTTGACTGACACAAAGTTCTTAAACAGAGCATCTCGACTATTAACAAATTCGTACTTAAAATTTGTGTTATCTTATCTGAAACCAGGTAGAAGAATCATCATTGAAACATTCGCTTTACAAGAAAAGGCAGCAAGTTATAAATGTTTTCCTTAACATTCTACCGTTAAAATGATAGATTTTATTAATTTCCACTTTGCATTTAAAACGACATTGAGTTTTAGTGGAAGTTAAAACAAATACAAGAACATCATTTATATTTATTCTAAATTCATAAAATGTATTGTCATACTAAATACTGTTAACTACTGATACTTCTACACTTTGTACAGCTCAATTTCCATTAGTACAAATTAATTTTCTCATATCCTAAGATTGCTTCAAAGATATCGTCTCCCTGCCGATAAAGCTACCTTTTCCATACTAAATCTTCAGAGATTCTGGTGCGTATAGAATACAATATCTCTACTGTTGTACAAATAAAGAGTTAATAAGTAAAAAAACCAGATGGATGACATGCCTCGTCGTATCCACACAAGCTTGTAACCGTGCGGTATGAAAATAAATTAACAAGATAAGCCGCAATCAACCGAAAACGAACGAAAATGTTGAAATATTTTCCGTTCATAATGAAAACAGAGTGTGTTTCACTACGTCGAACGCGCTCCGCCGTTCGACTGAACGTTAATATTTTTCCATGAAACCGACGTTATTTATTGCGTAGAATCAGAGGGCATTCGAAATTGAATGCGGCGAGGAGATTGTTTAAGGATAATTTGATTTCATGGTTGATTAATTGATTACCGGGTTGCGGGAAACAGGGATCAACAGGCAATATTGCAAATACGTTCCAAAACGTGGCATAAGTAGCTGTCCAGCGAGGTGGAGTAACCATACACGGAAAATGACTGGCAGTAGTTGGGCTCAAGCTGAAGATCGTTTTCAGTGGCGTGCTATTGAAGTATTGAAGTAGTCTATATCAAAGAAGGGTGTTGAATACTTCTGCCTTTCACCAGAAGTTAAAAAAATCCAATAATACGCTACCAGGAATTTGAACCCAGGACCCCTCGATCAGCAGTCACGTTGGCAACCTCTCGCCCAACCAGGCATTTATTTTATTAATACATTTATTCTAGGTATCCTAGTACGAAACATAATTTAATTTTATCCTTGTATAATTTTCATTTTGAACACAAACTTGGCATCTTGCCTATATTAATTGTAGATCTGTTTTATATAGTGGGCGAGGTGTGAATTAAAATGTGATTAATTGTGCATCAGATATATCATGTAAATAAACAGATTTAACGATCTGTTGTGAGCTTCTCAACCTTAGCCTAAAACTATTTAAAAACCAAAATTATTATTGTTAAAAAAATTTATTACTGCTATGGTTGTCACGTTACTCGAGCGGTTACAAACTCTAAAGGTTATCAAGAGGTCTTGGGTTCGAGGCCTATGTCGGTCAAAATATTATTGAGTTTTTCTAATTGGAAATCCTTTATCGTTGCAATGAGCACGGGATCGCGCGTGCGTGCGTGTGTGCGTGCGTGCGTGCGTGCGTGTGTGCGTGTGTGCGTGCGTGTGGGCGTGCGTGTGTTTGTGCGTGTGTACATGTGTGTGTGTGTGTGTGTGTGGGTGTGTGTTTGTGTGTGTGTGAGTGTACGTGTACGTGTGTGTGTATATGTGTGAACGTATACATTCCGGAACGAAAAGTCCCCACTAAGCACAAACATTGTCATGAAAAAATTCCAAACAACGATTCCCTAACTAAATGCCTGCGGTAAATAATCCGTAACAGTATTCGAGTTTAAGATAAACTTATCCGCAAATCTGAGTTTACAAGTTATTTCAAATATTAACGTTCAAACTCTCCAACTTAATAAAGTACCTGCTCAAAAATAAACGTACGTTATTTATCTTAAAAAATACTTTTCTTTACCCTTTAATCATTTCACTGAGGGGAAACCAATCACCATTCAGAATGACAGGATTAAAGCCATAGTCTACCACGCTGACCAAATAAAGGTTTGGCAAACTTCAGACGCCTTAACGGTTTTTATTCTAAGATGTGCAGATTTCCTCACGTTCTTATATACAATACGTAAATTTATACAATCGCACGGACTTTCAACGATCTTAATATTCCGGTATTACCATACCATGAGGGTATGATTTGTTATCTTTTAGAATATATTCACCATGAGTAATACAGTAATACTTATCAACGATTAATACTAAAAATATTTAAGTTATGGTACAAGTACACTAAAAATTAAAAGGCAGTAGTTATTATTTTCCATTCATCTGTGGAAAGTTGAACAGTGTCTATCAATTCGTTCTTTTTATAAAATTCATCACCATCATCAGTCTCTACTCCCGTCCACTTCTGAACATAGGCCTCTCCAATAACACGCCACTAAGCTCGATCTTCAACTCTTCGCATCCAACCGCTGTCACCTACTTTGCATATATGGTCACTCTACCTAGCTGGAGGGCGAGCGAGCTACTACGCTACGTTTGCCAAGACGCTACATCTCCTCTCCAGAACACGTCTACTCCAAGTGTTAACTGTGGCAGACAAAATATGTTAAAATATTTATAAAATTAGGTATCGATAATTTTGTACTAGATACTGAGACAGATGTTATACGTACACAACAAATGACAAAGTCTAAATATCCGAAAAAAAATTGAGTTACCCTCAAGTCGCGCCTAAAGGAGTTTTACTTCAAAATTAATCGAAATAGCTACATTATAAACGTAACGTAACATCACGTGTAACCCCCGCAGGGGTAGGCTGAGGAATGTAGTACACTCCCACGTTTCACCAGTTACGTTTACGTTCCATGGAATAAATGATGAGACTTTTGACATCTACCTTATACAGATGCTGACTCCGAGTCACTACTAAAAATTCTAAATTAGAAAAATCCAATAGTACCCGGGATTTGAACCCAGAACCTCCCGATCGGCAGTCGCATTTGCAACCACTCGACCACCGAGGCATTATGTGTTAGAAGCTTCTTAAGCTTAATAAAAGCTTATAACAAAAGTTCAGACGGTAAACGCACAATAATGTATAAGGTTCGTAATAACATTACGCCTGTACCCTTGAACGTATCACTTTTATTTATTGAAGGTCAAGATCTCATTTACCACCAATTGACTTACTCCGGGACCCCCCGAGGACGATCGTGCTGAGGACAGTGGGTATTCAATTAACGAAGAGAGAGATACATATGTTACTTATCAATTTATTTACTATAACCTTCGCTGAACGCCTTTAAAAAACCAAGTAATATAAAATATTGCATTTAGGTTTGGATGGAAATATTTGCCACTCGTTGTTCTCTACCTATCCTTTAGGAGAGGTGACGTTTTGTAATAATAATAAGAAAATAATTTATATACTTCATCAGCGGTTTGGTTACCATAGCACCAATATCGTCTAGCCTGGTGTCAAACGGCTGTATGTGAAGTTGTCCCAATATTTTATTATTATCTGATAAATAACTATTAGCATTTGTTGTAAATATTGGAGTAAGTTTTACTTCTAAAACGTATATACTCAATATAGGTTGAGTACCAATTATTTGGGCATACGATGAAAATCCTCACAAATTCGGCGCATTGTAATTTACTCGCGCGCGTAAAAAAAATGCTGAACAATTTTCATAAATTTAATGGAGTAATATAAACCATAGTTCCCATATTTACATTGAGCGTTCCTGTGTATTTGGAGTAGAAATCTTGAAAGCAAATGACAGAGACACAACATACAATACAGGCATAGATATAACATATTATGCGTTATTCTAAGCAACTCTTACAGAGATACGTAGAATAGGTAGAATAGGTAGAATACTATTTTTTATCCAGTTTCCCAAAGTAATGTGTCCATATTAAATATATATTGCAAATAATTTAATTCATGTAAGAGCTTGGCGTGATGATCTATGTATAAAAAATGAGCCCTAATTTCCCTCCGTCACGCTATACCTTGAGACCGACTTTACCGATTCCAACCATATTATCTTTTCAAGGTTCTTCGGAAAAGAATATTGTTCAAAAAGTTAGATAATGACGCAGAAAAGTAGCAATGTTGTGTATCAAAAAAACATAACCAACAATACACGCGGTGTTTTTGAAATATTATTTTTTTTATTATTTTTCCCGGTTTGAATTTGAATTTGTAAAAAAATTGGATTCAAATTGAATATTCATAAATAAAACAGGACAACATCTGTCGGGTCAACGAAAATAATAACATATATTCCTAATCAGAAGTGAGAGTTTTTTTAAATGTAATTCGTGTCTATCGTGGCCGTCGATTACGACTTCTAAGTTTCGTGAAATCGAGTTTATTATTTCTGTATCGCCGTGGACTTGACAAATGTTGTTACGGAAGTTTAGCCGTAACACAAATTGCCCGCTTCCCAACCACGTCCCATAGAGAGTTTTGAACGCAGATACTATATGTGCGCGATGGCATTATAGACAATAAGAAAGTTTTATATTCTTCCAAAATTTAGATAAAATCAAAACATCAAAATACACACGTGGAACATACGCATAATGTAAATACAATAGAAACCTAGAATAAAATCCAACTGTACAATGCTGTAGGTTAAATACTATTAATCAGAATATGTTCTAAGCCACATCAAAGAAATCAAGATCGTCGGATTTGATCTGCAAAAGCCATTGTGCCATTACATTTATAACTTATATTAACACTTAAAAGAAAGTACTTTAATTCATAACATAAAAAGGTATTAAAAAGTTTGATCTAAACTTGACCAAAGTTGAACAAACGTGTTTCCCATATTAATCCACCGGTTTTATTATTCATAATACGGAAACGATAACATTTCAAATTATGTATTAAATGAACAATAATGTTAGCGTTGTAAAAATTCATACACGACTGTCTGATTGCAAACTAGTAAAAGCATGTGATATGATAATATGGTAAATATATACTTGTACATACAAATGACTACATAGATAACCTCCCAGATTGATAAAGATCAAACAATCCCAGACTACATGTCGCACAAACATCTATTTTGAAGGGAAATCTAACATAGGAGTACAATCCATGGCTCAGCAATTAGGCCCATACAGCATCAGACCAGTGAACCAATTAACATACTAACATTCCGCGAATCATTATTTGATTTGTAGCAATTAATATCAATATTACATATTTACCTATTACGCAAATAAATCTTAATACGGATATTTTAAAGATAAAACAGCATCTTTAACCTATTGGTGTAATTTAACCAACGTAGTTTTATCGTCTGATGCGGTCGACATGCAATTTTCCCTTCTGCGTGTGTCTGACGTGGAATTATCTACTTTGTGTGAGGAAATTGGCTTCCACCTCTATGAATTATTAATTAAGTTCTGCTAATAGGTTTATCGTTATTGATTGCTTGATGTTTTGCTGCATAAATAATAAGGGTGCGATAATATGTATGTAATATAGGATATTTAATCCAAAGGTATTCCATGTATATTTAATAAAACTGAAGTATAATACGAGAAAATATGACTTTCTGTAGAGCAAGACAAAGCGATTTACTATATCGTTTTTTCTCCAAACTGCAAAAGAGTGGAACTCTCTGCCGGCGTCAATCTTTGCCGATTCGTATAATCTGGAATTATTGAAAAGACGAGTGAATGGGCACTTTCTAGGCGAGCGTGCTACATCCTAGGCTGCATCTCGCTTTCCATCAGCTAGGATTGCAGCCAAACGCGAGCCTATTTCTACTTTAAAAAAAAGAGGTTAATGGAAATATCGTAAAAAAAACTATACGTTTTACAGCTCTTCATAATGTACAACACTAGGCTTCAGTAGGGTTACTCTGTATGGCAGTGATACGGTCTCAACCGATTCTGTGTTCTAAATCCAGCAGTTCATCTATGACTATCAGACTATCCGGTAAGAGGATAATCTTCTTCTTTCGCTGTAATATTAACTACTATATCACCTGATAGGTACGAGTAGATACAATGATGGCTACCTAGGTGCACTTAACACTGGCAGCTAACCTTTACCCCACAAAAGGTTATTGCCGTCATTTTCATACCTTTCCTTTGTTATTCAAAGGGTAACATTATTTTTATTCCTTCGCCGCCTGCTCTTACCTAAGGTTAAATAAATGTTTAAAAAAGGTTGAGATACCAGCATCGCGTCCCTGTCTTTATCAAAAATAGTACATAATTAGAGGAACGGAAAAGCGGACAACGTGTCTTTTCATTTAGGGTTTCTCGAATCTTCTCTAACGGTATTATTATTAGTTGTTACTTTTAATACTTCAGCAAGCCTAATAATGACTTACGAGTTATTTTTACTAATTCGTATTTGTTAAATATGGTTGACACATTTATGTAATAGACGTAAAGAAATCAAACATAATATATCAGTAATTTACGATGACAGTTTTTAAATGACACTATTTACATCTAATGTTTATCTATAGTTTCTTATAGTGAATCTTAACAGAAATATAGATAATACAATCACTAAGCAGCCATAGATTATAGACAGAGAACATACTATACACTAGACGATCAGGCAATATGGCGCCTATATGGTGTAATTGCTGATGCCCCCAGCTGCGTCTGACAGGTTCATTATACAAGACACCATTTAGTTCTAGACTTTCTATACGTCAAGCAGATATTGACGTCCACTTAACCTCCCTACGGTCATGTTTTATTTTCCATCTTGTCTATGGCAGAGCAAGTGATAAAACACGAAGAGCAGGTTGCTTATGGAGGGGATTAACTAAGTATAAGAGGGAGTTAAGTATAGCAGGGATGAGGCTACTTCAATATTTGAGTGACAGAAATATCATTAGCCCGATTTAGAGCATAATGACTCCTTAGAACGAGCAGAGCCATGGCTTTACAATAGTATTGTTGTGAATTATAATCGTTTGAGCGTTTGTTACTTTCCGTGTAACAGAAAGATTCCACGAATTGAGAATGTTATGTTCAAAAGCGTACTTGTTTTGTCAATATCACTCACTATCTTAGAGTCTGTCCATCAGCCATAAAGCATTAATAATAGCTATATGAGGCATTTAGCTAAACGTTTCTTTAAAAACGTTTGTTTTTGGTCTTTTTTTTCATAGCTATAGAATCTATCGACGGCCTATCCCTCTATCTATAAACCTTCGGAAATAGTATTATTCGCCTACAAACAAAGAACTTAAAGCTAGAGAGAACGATGTTTATTTAAAAAAAAAATGATTCATAATATCACCATGAATTGAAATTGTCATGAGAAAAACGTCAACAGTCAAATTTACTAGTTACAAATCCGTACATTGATATACCAATGTTATCCTTTGTCTGTAAATATCGTACACGCCCAGGGCTGCGAATATATGGA
>DWDT01001887.1:0-14810 GCA_018245595.1 Microceris scylla | reverse complement strand
CATTTTAGCGTGATGTTATATAGCCTATAGCCTTCCTCGATAAATGAGCTATCTAACACTGAAAGAATTTTTCAAATTGCACCAATATTTCTTGAGATTAGCGCGTTCAAACAATCAAACAAACAAACTCTTCAGCTTTGTATTATTAGTAAGTATAGATAATTGGTCGACAGTATGTGAAACGAGGCATCAATCGGTGTTTCCACGAAATGCTATCTCAATTTCCATAGCGGCGGAGCAAAAGCAAATATCCGAGAGGAAGGTGGCCGGGACGGACGCGTTTAACGGGAGTGTGTATTGCAGGAAATTGTGGAATGTTTAAAAAACTTTATTACTAACGCGAGTAGTCTCTTGTGTAATACGTTTAGATGTATAAGCACTTTTGTGCTGAGCTTGTGGGTCTTTGCGATATTAGAAGTGCTGGATTTGTTGGACATTAGAAAGCTGACGAATCTGACCTATTACAAGTGTTGTACTGTGAAGATTTGTGGGTTAATAAGAAGAAAGAATTTCATGTAAGTAAGAAGCCTGTCTGTTACAGGTGTGTATGTCACAAAAATAATTGGGAAGAACAGATCGTATATGCATTATTCCTGAATGCTTATAGCCTTGAATTTACATCAGTTGCATACTTATTTATCATATGGACTTCAAGTTTTCGCGTGTCTAAAATTTTTATACCGACTCAATTAGGGTTGCTTAATACAGAGTTGGTGGTAACTACTTTAATTTTCAGTTCACAATAGAGCAGTAGGCATAGTAGATCTATACAGACGTCTTCATATTTTTTATACAATTTGGATATATAAATGTCACGGTGTACGGTCAATAACGAGCATTCAAATGATTAAGAAAATGTAATGAGATAATCAACGCGTCTTCGCGGACGGGGGCTTAACTAGCGTGACTCGTGGACACGAGTCAACAAATAAAAGTGAACGTAGAAACTTTAAAAAAGCGACCTCGAGCGAGTGGGATCCTCGAGTCAACAACGTAAAGGCGTGGGCACAAGGAGTCAACGGTTGACGTCGCCGTAGTTCAAATAGTTTGACAGTCAAATAGTTTAACAGTTGGATGTCTATGAACGAACTTCTCATTTAAAATGACACTGGGAAATAGTCAGGTCAGATAACGATATTGGCAAAGTCTGTACGCTGTCGGCTCTACAGGAGAGTTTTATATCATTTCTTTGAATATAATCATGTCAAAACGACGTTCTCTTATAGTAACCAACCACAAGTATTTTTTAAGTTTGACGCAAGTTCACACTAGTAGGTATTGAAGGCTAAAATTAAGTCTCTATAGTTCATATACAAAAATGTCATCAAAGTTAAAATTAAAACGTAACTTCACGCCTGTAATCCCCTAAGAGGTAGGCAGAGGAATGCAGACCACTCCCATAAAATTAAAATTAAACTACAAAAAAGTATTATAGTCACAGAGTTTCCACTAATTTATTATAGGTATATTCAAGTTGAAAATACTTTACTACACGAACGAATGAATGAACGAAACACGTTCAAGTAAGCGCCAGTAGTAAAAACTGGTACACTGAGTCATGTTGTGGAGCGGAATATTTCTTAACAGTGTATAAATTGTGTATGTATTCAGCGAGACCAATTAACTAAATCGTCATCGTTCCTTTCCATGACGACGAACCAAGTATTATTTTATATTCTTCTTAGAATCATACTATGTATATATGACCTTTAAATTGTAGTAAAACTTAAATGACGGTAGGTTCTATCAATTGAATTATTCAAAAAGAAGTGGTGACAAATTTTTACCGATGTTTCTTTCACAGATGCATTTTTATTTGTTAACAATTTGACGATTACATGAAGTAGTGCTTAGTTGATAAACTTATAGTTTTTCACAAGTTTCACCGAGAACACAAATGAATCTAGAGACGTTTGTTATTTTGAAAAAAAGCAAGGCTGAATTCGCTGTAACACTAACCAGTTTCATAGATTAAAGATTACAATAAACTCCCGAATGAACTCCTTGTGTATGTAGCGTTAGATGATAAGTAAAGAATAAAAAAAGAGGAGAGAAAAAAAAACAATAAGAGAGCAGCAGCACCCGGGCTAGAGGCTACACCTGCGTTACGCGACAAAAAAACCTAAATACAATCCGAGATTTTTCATTCCCCGCTACTTAAAATATAAGCCAAGCGCGAGCCGCGCAACGAACGAATATGTTCCTTAGATGTCATCATTCTAGAGACTAGGAAGCAATTTTCAATCGATCCGCAACCGATTCTTAAAACACATTTAATAAAAACCTTTTTAAATCAGAACGGGTAATTTCAAGTTAACCCTGGAAATTGACAGTCGATAAACGGACATTTTAAAAGTCAAATTGATTTATGACCCTTAATGGCGTCAAGGCGTCATGGTCAAGGTATGATTTTTTTATTAAAAGTGGCCGAGAAGGTAAATGTTACGTTGTGATTCGTGGACTGCGTTGATTAGAATTATGAACAATATTCCTTTGTAAATACATTACATATTTTTCATATATTAAGTTTTCGTAGAGGTTAATGAAATTGGCAATGGTCAATGCTCAACCCTTCTCACTCTGAGAAGACATTTATATTTAGCAATAAGATCATATTAGCATCAGTGACGGTGATGAGAATTTAAACGCTTTACATAAACATCATTAATTGATTTTCCTTACACAATATCGGAAATAATACTCTTGATTGCATCCACAAAAAACACTACATAGCTATAAAACAAAATAAGTTACAATCATGTTATAATCTACGCACATGCATAACTATGACGTCAAATCGTATATCTTTCAATCGCAACATCGGCGTCTCCAGCGAAGACTCTCGAATGGAGAAGCCAACGGATCCGTCCGCATCCGTCTCAGAGGGAGTCACACGTGCGCTCTGAATGGAACACTCCGGATGCCCTGGGTCACAATGGAGATACCTATATGGCGTATTTGAATACGAGATGTACTCCACTTGAGCATAATGTGCCCTCAGTAAGTTAAGACATTGTTGTCCATTCACGTGCGACGCTTTTGTGTTGTTTAAAACGCACAATGAGAGCTCACCGAGTTTTTTAAAGTACGAGTACCGAGCGTCTCGGATGCTACTTTGTTTGAAATCGAGACGAATTTAAGCTTTCCGATTTGTACATACCTACATACTACTCGCTAAAAATTACGTAAATTTCAGAGCGACGGTGATAAGAACGAGTTAATGTTAACAAATCAAGCGTTTCAATAAACGTAAGTAGGTTGTAAATTACATAGTAACACGCATTTCGCTCACGCCCCCGAACTCCTTTTCAATGCGCGGCCATCCACGGTCTACCCACCGACGCGAGCACAACGCATTACAGCCACGTAATGAATCTTACGTTTCATAATCCGATGTCATTGGACACATGTGTTAACAATGTGGCCGTACATAGGCGCGTGCTGGTTGCATTTTGCCGCTGCGCCCGGTATACGAGTGCGTTTAGGGCGAGCGTTGATGTCTTTTAAACGCGCTTTTACTCCCTACAGTTACGGTACATGGACGTCTAATTATGGTTATGTACGCTATTAATTTCTATGGGAAGTCTAATAAGTTTGAATATAGAAATGACAAGATAGTTTCAAATATAATTTGGAAGGAATAATTAATAATTTTATAAATGAAAGAACATATGAACAAAAGTCCAAACAAAAGTTACTTAAAACAAAAGTTGCAAACTTTCTCAACGGTTTTTTGAAAGATAGTTTTTGAGATATTGCACACTAATTGTAAGTGAGCGATATGTACGCTACATAAACATATACCGGCGTGTGTGTTTGAAGAGAGTGATGAAATTAGAAGACCGTCAAGAGTGTAAAAATAGAAATATATATTTGGCATTCAGTGTTCTTTCCCTGCCTCATAAATTGCCCTCATTTTTCATCAAAATACCTCCCTTATTTTTATCATAATTAGATTATAAGACTTTTCAAATTCTTACTTCTTTGTTATTGAGAATTAGAGTATCAGTTTAATATTATTAGATTTTTCCTCATTCATTTACGATTTCATTCATTCATTTAACAAAGTTCGGATTATACGACAGCAGGTATATAATTTAGCAACACTTCGATTTATAGGTTATCTAGTAACAAAGTGTCACGCGGAAGAGATTGACTTAAGTGATGGAGATGTAGGCAGCACAGGAGGTACTGTGTTGCCTTATACGTGCCAACAAATGACTCAAGCGTACTATACCACTACGTACCACCGTGGGCGCTACACAGATGTTTATATACACAATAATCTACACAAAACAGACATAGAATATTAAGACGTTTTATACCTTAAATCGAAACCGGGACCGTCTGCATAAGATATATAAATTGTCCGTTGTCTAGAAGTCGCAACACTTGGAAAAATTAAGATGATTTTAGGAAAAAAAAAATTTCAGAAATGTCATACGACTTGCTTTATGGTAATGTTATCATGGGATAAATAATAAAATGGACATTATATGTACATTTCTGTATAGCATAAAAACAACTATTGGACAGGCCTATTTCCAGCAGTGGACGGGAGTAGGCTGATAATGATGAAATGAATGATGATAAAAACAACTTAAATATATATACTGATATATGAATACGTATGTAGGTATAGCATCAAACTCCCAAACCGGCAGAGGCCAAGTTGCGCTCGTCTGTGGGCGCGGCTGGCTAATTGCAGTTGTAATAAATAATTTGTGATTGGTGGCGTGTTATTATGTGGATTAGTAATTTGTTCTCGGCTACCTGTGTTCGAGACCATCCGGCCGTCCGGCAGCGCCGCGGGCGAAAGCCGAAATCTTTCTTTGGGATCCGTACACCTAACACCATATAATTGTAACAAACATACACCTTTGTCATGTCAAAATTTACCTCACTTTTCATTTAGAATCAGGAAAACAATAATTAACATTACTATTCCAATTATTATACAAAAATAAAACTTGGCAGAGTTTCCGTGACAACTTCCGTAATAAAAGCACTAAGTTCCGCTCAGCGAAACGAGTCTAATTAAGATATCCTCGTACCTACTTTTATAAATAAGTAAAAACGGGTTACAAAATTATAAGGGAAACAGTACTTATAAATATAAGCGGGTGATGAAACATGCACAAATACATATATTGCATAAATAGATTGTATTGCGTCAATATATTGCATACATAATTGTTAAATAAAAACTACCGAACTCTGGATAGCGGGTAGTCTGGCTGTTTAGTTTTCTTTTTTTGTACCATCCGTATTGTAATTATTAGAACTTGATTGGAGCATAGTAATTCGTTGGGAGAATAGCCATTATGCCCACAGGCATATAGCCAATGTACTGTCAAGGTATTAACAGTGGCGAAGCAACGCATTAACGACTTCATATATAAACACGTGCGCCAACTATATTCAATGGAGACCATACATTTGTACATTTATCAAAACAACGCTTATTAGTAGGTACTGGAGTGAATCTTATCGACGAACTGGATTGAAAGAATGAGTTATAAATTCATTTAATATTTACTTTTATGATAATTATGTTTAATGTATGACAGAATTACTTTTATAAATAGCATTGATTAAAAGCACAATGAGCCGATTGCGATCATGCAATTCACCAGCTGGCCAGCGTGTGGGCGGCGACGGCCGTGAGATTTTAATATGAGGCGAAAAATATCATAACAGAATATTGTTGCTCAACATAGCAAGTACGTCTCGCTCCAGTGTAAATAACAGAGGCGGCGTGTGTGCCCACGTCGCATAGGGATAGGCGTACTTGGAAGGTTGTGGAAGGTCGGCCGGGCAACAGATTATTTCATTAGAGTGGGCGAGGCGAACAGCCACCTGTCCAGCGCACCGGATACCGCGCCCCGCGCTTCCCCCTCCCCCCCCCTGCTCCACCCTAAGAAAAACACGCGCATCTCCGCTGCAATTGTATTGAAAGCAGTCTCTTAATCGTTTACTTAAAAGTGCACTTTTAACGGATACAATTTATTGCTCTTGTAATATTCCTGGTTATTTTCAATTTTGACTATATGATTCCTGCTGAATAATACTCCTTAAGATTCGTAATGTAACATCACGACTGGAATACCCAAAGCGGTAGGCAGAGGCGTGCAATACACTCTCACGTTTCACCAGTTACGTTTACGTCCCTTGGAATAAACGGTGAACATATTGCCACACACCGGGCGTAGATCCAGACTCCGAGTCAAACACTATACAAATCATTTGATTTCCATTAGATAAAACGAGGGAAACGACACGTCTCCTGAATGCGTCGCCGCTGGCCTCTAACTTTCTGAGTTTGTAAAATTATATCCGATCCACTCGCGTGACTCGCCGTGCGCCGAAACTTGGCCGGGAGGTAGTCACCTGATGATTATTCCCTCATGACAAAATCGTTCTCATCCCGCAACCAATTTCTTTGCGTATAATGACTGCCAATTACTTACAAGACACGAGACTAATGCTTATTTTGAAGTCAAACATTTAATGGCGAACCCATACTCTAAATTCATAAAGTATAGAAATATAAAGTATATTTTTTATAGAAATATATATAAAAGGAAGTCTACAGAGTCAATTTACGTATGTATATCAATAAAATCAAACACTCGAGTTATCGTTTTAAAAAAAAGGTAACATTACGCCTGTGATTCCCGAAGCGGCAGGCAAAAGAGGGTACATTCCCACGTTTCATCCGTTACGTTTAAGTCCTATGGAATAGGTGATGAGGCTATTGCCATACACTGGGTACAGATCCAGACTCGTAGTCACTACTACATACTAGAGTTATTATTATGACTAGAGTTAGACTTTATCTATGTTTTTATGAAATACCGGTCATAGAATGATTAAGTCATTAAGTGTGTTTTTTGCTTCTGAATATTTATATTTAGCTGTATAAATAGACAGGAGATTATTTAAAATTTAGATATCACTTCAACCTCAACTGAAATTACCGGTCTACTGTCGTAGGTACTAAATTTAAATTTGATTTGTCAATAATAAACGTATTAGTTAAAAATACTATATAAAAGATATCTGTCTATAATATTCCAATCATTCGATAATTCTGCTATTCAAAGGCGTGTCTAAGTTGACCATGTACATATGTATGTACATATACATATATTTATAAATTGTCCATCTAATATAAACAAGGCATACCTGCCACGTGTCAAAACTGCACCAATAGAGGCTATTATACTTATGCGCCTATCATTACGAATTCTATGGCGTGTGTCTAATATGAGTTTTTCTAACAAACAGCATTAACATTCAGAGCGTGGTCGGTGCTCCGTTGAACAAAACCTCGTTCTTTACGAAGTAAGTCAACAACCCATACATTGTGAGTGGAGCGCTCTTTATGCATCTAGCTTTTTGTTTGTTACACAAAAGGGCTGCGTCCGGCCGTTGAAAGATCCGCACGAGATCGTTTCCGCGAAATCTATCGTGATACACAAGAAACGGGAAGTGTTTCCGGAACAACGAAAAAAACCTGTTTTTCACGCCTACCATTATTTCGCAGGGTTGTCGAACTTGGCCTATTATTCATTTTTACGTACAAGAATTTTGATTTCGTAGCATACCTATAGGAAGAATTAGATTTATATGTGATACATACTTGGCTATACGAGAAGTGGCTGGCAGTGGTTGGATGTGAAGAGCCGAAGATCGAGCTCAGTGCCGTTGAATTAGAGAGGTCTATGTCCAGCCCTGAACGGATATAGGCTGATATTGATGACTAGGTTACATCAATTGTATACTTTAAACTTGAAGCGTTTTTAGCGCTGTGTGAGCTTTAAGCAACTCTTAATGATAAATTTTACTAGGGTGTTGCTGGTTTAATTGTTTTCACGTTATTAAACCGGGTCAGAAGCTATATAGACAGGTTATGTATTAAAATATTTTTTACGCGTTGGTAATTAGTTTGTATTGACGCTAGTCCGCACCGGAGTAGTGTGTTTTCATTCCCCTTCCGACGGACCCAGCAGTGGGAAGCCACAATGTTTATTACATAGATTTGTATCGTTCACGAAGCCACAAGCACCTGACTAATATCTTGAAAGCACGCTTGCGCCATATCTCTTTCGATTTGTAAGATTAATGTTGTAATTAAAATCTTAATCGCTTAGCAATCTCAGGTGTATCGTACGCAATAAAGACATAATAATCTAGATCATTTAATATACCAAGATTGTGACTGAAATTCTATATTAATGATGTTGATTTATTTATTGTTAATTAGAATGATACAACACGTCACTTACACTAATTAAGAAATTTTATTAATATAGGTAAAAATTAAAACAATCAATTTAAAATGTCAGATAATGTCAAGTTAAAATAATGTTAAAAGATAAATGTACCAGTTTATAACAAAAGAAAACGGAAGCTAATTAATGTGTTACTACTATAAATATGGAGCTAATATTATAAGGGCTATTAAATGTCAAATTAAGCATAATTCGGACGTCCGGTGGAATTAGCCGCGAGTGATGAATTCGCATATAAAAAACTTTCCCACAGTCAACACGCTGCCGAATGGCATGTCTTCCGGTCGGAAGTAAGACCGATGGTCCTTTGCTGTCATAAAAAAAATCAAGGGATTCAGAGCGAACACATGTCTTCACAGAGTCGTTATATTGCTGAACGTTAAATTATGATGATTATCATCCTTTGTGGTCGCTTGCAGGCAATGATTGAAATTGTGCTTTTTGCTTGAGCAGGTGCGAATCTAATTTTGTAAACACGTTGTTAAATTCCCACGCAACAGTCGGGTTGTACGAGTATATTATATTGTAATGTTGTAATGCACGTATTATTCGATGTTTGAATTCACGCCATGCACAATTTTAACTACTGCACGGATTTGCGAATCTTTCAATGCAAAATAGTGATTGATGCGGGCTGAATTGTAATATTGAACATGTTAATTTTACACGCAAGCTAACAGCAGTTGTTACCAACAACAGTTACCTGTACATTTTCATTTCATTGCTTAGAACAATGTTTTGTATATTGCAAACAGTTTTACGAATTATTTATGTTGTTACAAGTTAATGTAATGATACGTTAAGTTTTGTAAACATTTAATAAATTAAATAAATTAAATTAAATAGGTTTAGTTAGTAGGTAGTAAATGTTGTTACGAGTATATAGTTTTATGTCATCTCATACTATAGATGTAAATCTATGGATACTTGCAAACATTTTGAATTTTGAATAGGTCTTGTTTATTCTTCATTGACCTCCCACATCACGTTGGTTCTATTTTATTTCGCTGCTACATTAAAGCCACTTACGTTTCAGCAGAACGTATAAATGTTTTGTTTATTTGTTGTAGTTATCTGTTATAGAGATGGCTACATATGTATGTTATATCGTGCTCATCTGTATCTTTTTATATTTCAGGTATCAGAAGAAGACCTCCCCGATTGCCGCGCGCGCCAAGTGTGCAGTAAGGTCGACCTGTACGATTCTGCGCAGCCTTGGATCGAGAGGAAGTGTCGGTGTTTGGGACATAGGCCTTGCTCGAGGTGAGATATTATTGATTACTTCCTGTTCCATTGCCCAATAAGCTTTTCGACGGCTAATAAGCTACGCGCTTTATTATTAGTATGAGTAAAAAAATAATTCCACCTAATCCATGGGACGTAAAAAGTAACTGGTGAAACGTGGTAGTGTACTACACTCCTCTGCCCACCCCTTCAGGAATTACAGTCGTGTTGTTATGTTTTCGTTTACCATAAAAATAAACGGATAGTTTATATTTATCATTTCCCTACCATGTTAATTTGTTTACTCTGACCGTGCGAGTACACAGCGAAATTTTATGTAATAGTATTACATTTAATAATGTTTATATACAGCTTTACTTATAAACGTATACAGTTAGACACGAAGGCGTGAAATGGCGCCAAAGTGAACTCTACAGCCGTACATAGAGCAGAACTTTAAGCTCAATATGCATTAAATACTTCATTAAGAGCGGCTAGAGCGTATGCACGCAAAAAAGGATCAAACTTACTGTGTCCATAGAATACGATAATTACGAATATGTGAGGATTACGACTGAGCTATGACTATTTTTAACGTTTTATAACAACATCCTATAATTTTAGATACGTAACTTACTAGAGAGCCGCCTATAAATAAAACCGTTTAATTCCAAAAGTGGTCACACAAAATCATTCTTATTAGTATATATGTACATATATGCAATTATTATATAGTTGGTAATTTTCGTTTCCAGTGACCTCTCGTCCGACGACAACCACACTCTCGCCGACAAGACGACCCTTTACAAGACCTGCGAACCAGTGAAACGTTTGCCGAAGTGCCGATACTTCAAAGACGCGGCGTGGACCATCTACTCATTCCCAGACAGCAACGCCACCCAGCAGATCGTCAACTGTCACTGCCCGAAGATGTCAGTCACGTATCTCTTAAAGAAGGCGCCGTACACGACACCTAGCGGAGAACAGGGGAACCAGTACCAGTTCGCGTGCTCTCCACAAAGCGTAAGTATCTTTCAGTATAAGTAGTTGTTATTTGGCGCGCTTGGTGGCGCTAGTGTTATTTTATGGTTGAAAATTAGCAAGCAAACCTGTAATCCGGATTTAAATTTAAGTAACCCTTACTTACTTAAAACAATGAATGTTCCTACTTCATTTTCAATGACTTTTGCTAGAAATAAATGAATGGTGCTCAAATCAAATAAATACATTTGTATTACAGAGACTGAGGTGTTCGAGGAAAGAACCTTGCAAGTTATTCAGCGCGCGACGCCGACACGAACAAATCGACGAAGTCAACGCCAGTACCATCTGCCAGTGTCCCAGAGAGCACTCCTGTCCGAGACACCATACCGAGCCTGGAGTGTTACCCGGCGTCACGTACGTGGCAGAGGACATCCGCACCTACCACGGATACTGTATGCCCGAGCCGCCTCCCGACTCCTACAGATTCGTAGGCGACAAGGATTGAATACACACCATAGTTAAGATAAGGTTAAAGCGACGCGTCATCACTGAACATCGACTTGCGAGATTGTGGACACATCTCACAACCAACCAATGCAATGTTAGGAAATTCGTTAAAACTTAGCGTCTCTGACCATTACCTGCTGTGACTTCGCGATTATGATTTGCTCATTACCTGTTTAGTACAAAAGAAAAAAAAACACTAATACTTAATAATAATATTGCGATCGCGTGGTAATCACGCTTGTTAGATGGCTAATAGTAGTGTAGTGAAAAACTAACGGATATTAGAGATTGAAGCGTGAAGGTGTTAGACGAAGATGTACGTACAGCTTGCCGAGTGATACGAACAGATTGTAAATACTTTACGTAGACTAGACACCTTGTATTGTTTATGTTTATGTTTTGTAAATATTTCTATATTAGGGTGATCATTCCAAACGTTTAACTTAAATTATTTTTTTTTTCATATTTTAATATTTACTTGCCATACTTACGTAGTTTGTTGCGTTATGTCAGTCTTCCATACGAGTCGAGGAGACATTTTATATTCATTGTTTTGTTTATGTTGACGATTGTATGATTTGTTTGTTATTCGATAACAAATTGAATAAGAGCCATATTTTAAAGTTATACTAAGGTTTTTATTGTGATGTGATTCGATGATTTTTTTTTTATTGTTTAACGAGTATTAAAACATAAAGCTTTTATTGTTCCACTGACTTCCCATCGATTTTGTTATAACAACTCTATAGAAATAACTGAGAATCAATCGAAATATACCTACTTACATGAAAAATAAACTCCATTTTTAAATCACCATCATCATCAATATGTCGAATGTTTTTAAACAATACTTTACTACTTTAAAGACTAGAGTCACATTAAATTCATGTATCTATGTAAATATGAACAAATGTTGATGTTGTAAAATATTACCGATTTGACGGTATGTCTTCCTTATTTGTTATGATGTATAGCTATAATAAGTTAAATTATTGACAGAAAATGAATAAATGTTTCGATATCATAGCCGTTGACATTTTATTTCAAAAAATTCCATGTCAGATATTCCTTATTCTGATTAAGTATAAAATGAATAATAATGTACTACACTAGCGCCATCTCTGTTCTGTGGATGAAACTATTCCATATTCAAATACGTTGAGTTGTATATGCATTAGTGAAAAGTTTCTACAATAGATGGCGTTGTAAAGTTACTCAATTTGGTGTGTATCTGTACAGCGCCATCTATGTTCTCTGAGTTTTAAGATAGACGCTATATCCTCTATTTAACAGAGTCTATTACATATTTCGTTGCTTTCTAGAAGTAAAAACAAAGACAAAAAAATAACACGCAAAAATTTAAATTGAGTCACAAGTGACAATAATTGTTACTTTTTCTAGTATTGGATACTCTGTACGGTTCCGGGATTTATAATCTTTTATTTTACGCAAAATACTGCATAGTATATCAACGTTTAACGTATCTAAATGATATAAATGATGAGTTTTGCTTATTCTGTGTAACTTTTAATGACAATGAAACATTCACTGTCATTCAAAGGCTTTGTCGCGTATCATTTCAAGTCTGTTTATAAAATCGTAATGTCCATATACCTATTATAATAAAAATGATCATTCTGCTTTTTTAACACAAGGGCACACCCTCCATTATACGTAGGTTGCGTTGCGCACAGTGTAACTAATCACAGATTACTAACTAATAACGCAAGAAATCACATCACAAAAACTGCACAGATTCCGTTAATTCGCGTAGTCGATGAAGTGTTTGTGATGGCCTATAAAAGATAAAAAAGTATATCCTCCCGGTATATAATAAGCGTAACGTCATTAACTGCGTCGAAAGGAACGTAGCCGAGTCTACTTCGAGGATGCTAATAAGTAATTTACCTTTTTACGAGCGTCTACTACTATTAGTAGTCTGCCTCATCTCAGTGCACAGTAATTCTGAATATCCTGAGTCCAATCACAAATATGGTATAGAGATTTGTTTTAAACGTAATGCAAACCGTCTTTTATTCACTTCCGGCGAAGAGAAAAAAAATGTGTAAGACTTCACTTTTGACGGTAACTTGTTATAATGTTATACATATCTATATGTATGTTTAATATGCTACATAAAGGAAAACTAATAACTTTTGTAATTAATATATATAATACAATATATTATACTTACACTTTTTTATATAACACTAACTACAAGTTAATTTCATAAGCCGTTAATTTATTAAATCAGATTTATAAAATAAATTATTTTTTTTTCTACCGTGTCGAGTTTTGTTAAAATCTAAATTTATATGAATATTTTGTAAGTTTTGTTTTGTAAGTGGACTGTCTCGTTGGTCGCGACTGCCGATCGGGAGGTTCAAATATTGGGTCGGGTAGGTACTATTGGATTTTTCTAATTTGAAATTTCTATTAGTGACTCGAAGTCTGGATTTGTGCCTGGTGTATGGCAATAGGGCCACCATCTATTCCATGGGACTTAAACGTTTCTGGTGAAACATGATGTGACGGTACATTTATTTTGTAAGGCTATCTTCATTTCCAGCAATTACTTAATCTTTAATCTATGCCATAGTAGAAAATGATCTTTCTATATCCGCGGCTCACGACCTAACTGTTGAGAGTATTGACCTATAATTTATTTAGTGCCATTGTGGAACCATTCACGTAATAAAAACATTTTTTTTTGTCTCAATAGAATAAAATTATCAAAGTTGCGGTTTGCGCAAAAAGAAAGACAAACATTCGGAACGACTAATCGGATTTCTCAGGCACACTGTTCACTTTTTACATAAACTCAGTCACGACTTTGAAATCTTGTAAGAGAAATTGCTAGGTTTCTTCATAAAATTGTAGTCGATTTTTTGCCTTTGCTTGTTATAAAACATGTAAAATGATTAATGAAATAAGTACTCGAAAATACAAACTATTAATATTTCATGGCTATGCCGATGAAGGAAAGTTACGAATATTTTTATATATAGCTCTGAAAACCTGTAGAAATATATAATGACCAAGACCAAGGTATATGTATGATAAAGTTTTGAAAAAATAGTAATTGGTAAAACCAAGACACGATAGGCAAATGTCGTAACGGCAAGCGGAGAACATTCTCGAAACATTTTCCCGCTTTTTCTCTAAGTGGCGCTTAGCGACTGCATAAAATCTAGGCACGCCGTCCACAACAATCGGTACAGTTAGGATACCACGACTTTACTGATTTCAACAGTAATAGAGCTAAACTCGTTTCAATAATTCGTGATTTTGGCTTTCAATTGGCGGCATCTCGAGATGTTCCGAGCGCAAGCCAAATTGAACTTTATCTTGCCAGTAATAAAATTCGATTTGTCTTTGCACGATCGTTTAGTAAACCATTATTTATGGGAAACGTTTTTACTCGCAGGAGTTCAAACACAATGAAAAAGAAGTAGATCAATCAGAACTGTTACGATGTTATTTGCTTAGAGACATTTATTGTTCATATTTGTTTCATTATGCATTGAATGTTCATTTACGTGTAGCGTTCAAAATATGTTTTTGGAACACTGTGTTTTTAAACTCTATTTCTATTACCCAGGCACATACGAGTATATGTACAAGTATCATTATCCTTAAAATCTCTTTTAATCCTTTTAATGTTGGATACCGAACTCTTTTCAGAATAAGAAGGGTTAGGATCACGGTCTGCCACATTGACTAACTGTGGGTTGGCAGTTTTAATACGTCTTATAATACACATACATATATATAGGCAACACATTCGAGTGTAACACG
>DWDT01001886.1:0-14814 GCA_018245595.1 Microceris scylla | reverse complement strand
TATCTCTTTATAGAGGTCAGCTCAGGCCTGCAGGAATAGAGATAGAGCAAAGATCCTGTTTTAAATACAATTAAAATTTGCTCTGCTCCCCGAGCCGGTCTGTTTGCAAGTATTTATTTCATTATTAGAAAAAACAATATGTACCAATTTCTTTTTTTTAATTTTTACATAAAATTTTTGTAAAATATCAATCGTAGTCGTTCATATTTATTTCTGCAATAACAATGTTTGCTTTGGCACCTCGGTCTTAATCATAACAGGTTTTCTGATCCAGTCCTGCAATCAACAATTTGTACGGAAGGTAGGACAGATCAAATCAGAGATAAAAACAAATGTATTGAAGCTGGATGAGATGGTACCCCTAAAATAAAAGTTATTATTTTTTATACAATTGGAACTATCATTTTAGCGATTATTATTTTATGGGGTTACGGTATATACAGACACGAATAAAACTAATTTTATTAAAGTACATACATGGAAGGAATATCATAAATCACACTTTTGATTCGAATATTAGCTATTAAAAATATTTTTTATAATATATTTTATATAATTTATATTATTTATATATTTTTTTGTAACTATATGCATATGTATATCTCGTAACATATTATAATGTAGAAAAATATAGGCTCTTGATTTCATTATAAAAACAACCCAACACTATTGGCTATTCCCAATGAAGTACGAAGTTGAAATATATTTCTTTAAAATACTTATACTAGTTTTATAAAAAGCTCCAAATAAAAACAGAACTCGTGAACCATATCCAAAACCGTTAAACTGTTTTAGTGAATTAAACAATTTTTAAAACTATAAAAGACGGGTATACTTACGGTGCTTTATTTTTGCTTATTGACACAAAATGTTAGAACTGAGCGAGAATAAAAAAAACTGTACACGCGATGTAAGCCAAATATAACAATGGTTGAGACACAAAGAGTACAAGCAATGGCCAAGCATAGAGATGTAACTGTGACTATGCAGTACTTTCTGCGCGTTGATGTGCCTCTGGCGCACACGGCAGGTACGTGGGCGCGCGGCGGACGAGGCGCTACCACCATTACTATGCGGCCGGCGTTTCTTCCTTTCTTCCCGCCAATGTCACTCGCATTGTTTGCCGACGCCGAGCCGCCGTCGCCGCAACGACTAACAGTACACTGGCAAAGTGGACCCTGAAATTGGCTTTGCCCTTGTTACGCCCAACATCAACGTGGACATGTTTTGACCTAGGCCCCTAAAGGAAATTAGTGGTCTGAGGATGTGTTGATCGTGATCACTGTTTCGATTGATTTTACTTCTATTCTGAATTTCAAGGTTTACAACTACGTCTTATGAGCATATACTAAAATTAAATTCACAAGTCTTGAAATTGGCCTGTGTGAACGAAGCGAGTTATGAATGAAAAAAATGAATGAAGCACCTCAGGCCTTCAGAATAGACATATTTAGCAGTCGGTGCTCTTTGCCAACGCCATAACATATCTGGCGTGAAGATATTATGACAACATTTTTTCTTGGGTGAAATGTACAAACGTAGTTTTCCCAAACCCATTATTACCCAATATTACCAAATATTACCTAATAAACCTTCTAACTTATGTCGCTTTATTGAGTCAAAGAATAAATCGATTTCATCTATATGACTATTGAGTGCATGTGTACCGAATATTAAATAGATTAATATAACCAAATAAATTATTCAAATGCAAATGAGTAGTTAATTAACTTGTTGTTAAGTGACGATATTTATTAGAGTAGGAATATACTAATGACCAGGGCAATGATGTTAAGATGCTAGATTATCTGCCCTTTCGAATATATGCAAGCAGGAACCGGTCTGGTGTGCGGTTAACTAGGTCTTTAGACGTAAAGCGAGTATTGTGTATATTTACAGTGTGGAGGGTATTGGCCAGGAGGATGCCGCGTGTTAAAAGCCAAGTTCAAGGCAAGACATTGGCATTTATTGGACGATTCGTCAACTGTGTCACAGAGTAAAGAATAATCAGCAGATCATTACTACAAAAAATACATGCTAGGTGGGTACTTGTGAACATTATTATCTTTCCTAGGTACAGCTGAAGTACGATGGATTATGTATACATATACGAGTATGTCCTATTATTGAAAATAATAAATTTACTCAATAACTGAATCTTCAAAGATTTATAAGTTTCACCTCGTTTTTGGGTATTAAACGGTGCAGATCGTATTTTTAAAGCCATTTTAATTTTAAGTCTTCAGTTAAATTCTTAGTGTTCTTGGTCACGATTACAAAAACTGTTTACTTAATTAAAAATAAAGTGAGTTGTTTTGTAATAAGTGTTTTGAGAGAACATCAACCTTATCTATTATTTCGTCATTCCTTTATCGCATCAATTTATTCGTTTATACTCTGATTTAGTAATCAATAGCCAGTTGTCGGTACTGTCGCGTTATCAGTTCGTGGTAGTTCAGCGAACAACGTTAACTGGTGCACTAGTGTAGCGTAAAGTACTGAAATGGCAGCTGAATATCAATTGTTTCTCAGTAAGCAAGTAGTTACTGAAAATGATATTATTGACGGTGCGGTACTCGTTAATGATGGAATTATTGAAAAAATCTTGACCCGCGAAGAGGCTAATAATCTGTTAGCTGAAACCAAAGGGAAAATAAATGTAATGTATTTCTGTGTTTACTTATATTCATGAGTCTGGGCTGTTTTCCGTCAGAATGCGCTTGCGACCTTCAGAGGTCGGCTGGGGCGTCTGCTTCGATTTTTTACCAACAGGTACCTCCGGCCCACTTATTGATTTGTGCAGTGGTCCGCCCAGCACGGCCGACTGGAACAAGCAACTTTTTGCTTTTGTATTTTAAATGATAATTCGAACTATACATATTATACACGTTCAATTATTTTATTTTTCTCGACCATCTCAGCCGCTTTGTTATAATCGGTAGACGCGCCGCAGTATGTACCTATCGTGAGCCGTACATTACTAACTAGATATCAAATTATCGTTACTGTAATGTTACACGCGTACAGAAATGTTTCACTCAAAGAGGAATTTCGATCAGTAGATAACTTGAACTAGATCCTTACTGCTACATAAAAAACCTTTATTTTAATGCGTATAGTTTTTCATTTATTAAGGTTTTAATTTACATAGGTTTCAACACTGCCCTTTCTACCCGAAATACTCGTAGACTAACGAGTTTAATAATTTGTACACAATGATGACATTAAATAAATATCAAATATTTATAGTAACTTGAATATAAAGATTTGTACGATAGGTTTTTGTTCTGAGCAGCGATTATGCAAATATGCACATATGCTGTTTAAGACGTAGAACGAGTTATAATGAAATTTTAAGCTTAGTATTTGTTGTCATGTAAACGGACCTGCGGCGCGTAACAAATAAATACATTACTTACAAACCGATAAAAATTAATTGAATATCAGCGCTCATTAAAAGTTATACAAATTGTTTGAAGGTTGTTGATGGAGGTAACACGGCTTTGATGGCCGGAGTGGTAGACTCCCACGTACATGTGAACGAGCCAGGGCGCACAGCATGGGAGGGGTTTCGCACTGCTACCGCTGCTGCTGCGGCTGGTGGTATTACCACTATCGTTGATATGCCGTTGTAAGTAACGTTAATAGCCAATATTATAAGAAAAGTACCAGAACGTGATTTAAATATCTGAATTACCTGTAGGCGGGATGGTGCCACTGGCAGGTTGGTGCTCGGTTGGGAAACAATATTTACAATGTATGCACGTATCTAGGAAATCGATATATGCATGTAACCAAGTAACGATTTCAATGTGTAAATTTAAAATATCTACCGATCTCTACATATACGTGTGTGTTGCGCGTGTCTAGTTATCACATTATGTATTTTTAAACAAGTACAAAAGGTTGAGGACTTAGGCTATTTTTCACAGGTACACAAAACGTAGCTCAGGTGTCACCTCTCACTAACAACAATTTCTTTATACATTTCAAAAACTCGGAACAAGCAAGTGGCAAGAGCTCCTGTGCTGGTTTATAATTGTTGTGCACAACTCCACGCTAAATTCGTGGTTACACTCGTGTGTGAGAAGCAAACATTTATATTAACAGCAACATATTCCGAATGTGAAAACAATAACTAGGTTATTGTTTTGAGAATTTCTAATAGGTAAAATGAGGTTTGATAAAAATGTCTCTGTTCGGAATAGATTGTATTGTAATCATTCGCATTCGTCCTAAACATAACGCGCTGTGGGGTTGGCTTCCATTATCGATGCCGTGCGGCGTGACAGCTGACAGCGACAAGATAGCATGTTTTATTAACTAAATCAAATAAACATTTCGCGGACGCGATCAGTTCAGGTGCTTTTGGCAAATACAATAGTCGCTCCCGTGCCAAGCGGGTCACGAATACAATATCATCTTATATTATGTTTTGTATGCTGCAACCAACACACCACGGCTTTTTACGATATATTAGAATTTATTTTCTATAGTGACGCTTGTGTGATTACACATGTATGTAGCTATAATAAATAAATCTTTGTTACGATGTCAAGATATGTGAACAGATATACATAGCAAAACATATGATTGCGCTGTTCGGGACCGTCGTTATATACATCGTATATATATGTATATACAACACAGCTGTCTTCTGCTGTAGTTTGGTATGATATAAATTATAGCACAGTAAGGTGAGTTGGGGTAACATCGTAAAAAGGGTAAGACTGTCAAAATGTTTTTAGTCGCGTTACAGGCATTTTTTTTGCATGTGACAACATGTAGGAAACGGTTAACTCCCCCCGCTTCGTTCTTCAGTCAGTCTCTAGCGTTAGAATTGAGCGATTGTGTATAAAACGATATTTAATGAAAGCGAACTTTTACAACGAAATTTTGAAATTTCCGGTCTTTACCCATTATATATAACTTTGTACTCTGGTAAGATTTTAATAAGTTTTATACATAATACTCAATACCAATGTTTTTTATGTTTATAATACAGACAGATAATCCATGAAGATAAACGTAGAGTTCGATATATTACATTAATTTTATTACCTATATTTAGGGCTCCTAAATGCATTATAATAAAATACCATGCATGGCGGTCTTATCCCTAATTATTTTTTAAGTTATGTTGATTTATTTTTATTAACACGTTAAAATATTAACAAATAAACTATTTACGAACTAGTTTAAAGCAAAGAATAGTCCTTTTCTCGTATTTCAAATATTTGAACATGCAGCTATATATATAATATAGCTATATTTTGTGACCAAAAGAAAAACCTAAATAAAAAGTACATGTCATCTCATTAAAAACCCATTCGGTATTGCCCCGATCCACCTTATGTTCAATATTAAAAATGAAATTAGCTGACATGTCTTAACTTATCTAATTATCTATAGTTAATTATTGTGTTACCTTTGAAAAAATTTTTAGTTAAAAAGAACTGGGGGGTAGCGCCGTCTTGAACATCGGTGTTTACAATCTACAGTTTGCGCAGTTCATATTTAAAGATGCACCAATCAAGGTAACAGCAGTAGGAGAACTGAACGACGACGGTGTTGATATTGTTGATACCATAGTCCTGGAATACACCGGCGACAGACGAGCGGTACTAAACGTTCATTCCAGATTGAAACTGTGGAATAAGGCAACTATAATTGGTACGGCAGGAATAATGACTCTAAGCAATTGAAAATCGTAATAAAACAACAACGAAAAATTTGAAAAAATAATTACGAAATTTCACTAAACCGTAGATTACTTTTTCAGCTAGAGGATCTCTTCTATTTCCCCGACACGTTGATCAAGGCGGATCTATTCCCTCTGCACACGTCTAGCCTACACTACAACTTCAACAACAGCGCCGGGTTGGTGTATCTGTTGAAATAGCCAGGTGCATCAGAGAAGGTAGACTAATACAACTGCCTCACGGAATGTGTGCACGAGTCCTGTAGATACACGGGTATTATTTTAATACTCATAATAGACATTTGTATTGGGACATCACGAAAACGTGTCTTGTCTTATTTGAGACCAGAAAAAGTAAGTTTATGGTGCGCATCTACCAGCAACGGCTTCGACGTAAAAGTGTACCAACACTATGCATTCGTGATTACTGGAAATTTGAAAATCCTAAACGTATGTACCTAATTATAAGCCGTCATCAATATGTGTAATACACTTCTAAAATACTAAAATGGGCTTATATTTTCAAAATTATATTTTAGAAAATTTCCATTGGGGCACTTTGATAAATCAAGTTATAGGGTATGTCAGAAAGTGCTCGGGTAATTTAAATTTGTGTAAATTGACGTAAATTTTAAAAAAGTGTATCTGTTTTCAAAAAAATGATACGTACGTTCTCCCATGCACTTAATGGCAAACCGACATTTATATGTATAATAAAAACTAAAGTATCTGCGCAATATGTTGCATCGAAAATATTGTATAATATACCTACAGGCGTTGTATCAAGATACTGTTTATAAATACGGCAGCGTTCATACGAAAAGGATTACATGATGAATAATTAAAAGAATTAAAAATTTCTTTAATAAATATTGCGTTTAGCGTAAACAAAGAAACCTAACAGAACAGAACCTGACTCGTAATTGCAATTTGGTTTTAGTTAGATTGTTGAAAACGTTTCTGTCGACAGCAGCTTAAAAGATTAATTGAAATGCTTATAATTGCCTTTACCTAACGTAGAACATAAAGCAAGCGTTGATTGTAAGCATTTAGTTTTACAATTGGTAGTATAGAGAAATGTACAATTGGTGCATCAATAGTCAGTTTAGTTCTTAAGTTTTTTTAGACTACTTAGTGCGTTATCAGCAAAAACTCATAACTTTTAAAAGGTCTTCTCGTACAGTTATAAATTTAATGTGTTACATCAGTAAAATTACATTTCTTTTTTATAACACTACACTACGCAATACACGATTGTAACAGAAAGAGTACATTGCATTTTTCTGAATTCTTTTGCCCCACTTTTCTTAACTACAATATATTATAATTGTAGTCCAACGGTGACTTAATATAACAGTTAACTATAGCAGATATCGAAATACAAATATATTATATGTTGGTTAAGAGTAACCGATAAAAATAACTACGGATTTTTTATATTTCTAGGGCTAATAGAATTTCCACGTATGAGTCACCAAGACAGTCTCACTCTAGTCAAACTTGAAGACACCGTGCGTGAGCAAGTTGGAGTATACTTCGCGGTCGATTCGCAGGAATTTGCTTGAAATGTACACAATTTGTTTCTAGCAAATAAATGTATTGTTTAAATAAGTGTTCATATGGGAATCTCCATGATATAAGAAATTAAAGAGAAAATTACACTGTAATCTATTTCCAAAATTGAATATTGTATTATTTCTATTGCATTTTATTTGAAATAATGAACACGGGTACTTAAATATACCTTCTCTTCTAGCGTATCACTTGTATGTAATCTGTAATGAAAAAATGAATAAATAATCTGAAATTTATTTTTATCTCTACTATCATTTTATCTGTTATGTATTCGATTTAATATTCATATAGGGGGAGGTACCCGAGAACCGGACACTTAAGAATTAATGAAAATAACAAAAAAACTAACAGAGCAATTTGTTTTTTTTTAGGTCTAAAGAAATCTCAACCACATATGTAACCATCACAGATATGTAACCAGTCTCAAATATTACTTTCAATATTGTTGTTTCTAAGAAAAAAATCATATAGTAAAACTGATATTATAAAAAAAGTTCCCTAATGTCGGACACACCACTTTTCCTTTATTTCTTAACTTAAACGTTATTTTAACACGAAATTCTTTAAAATATCAATAACAATATATTAAATCAATGATAAACTAAAAAATATATACTAAATCTAATAAATATTGGTCATGACCAGGAACATTTTCTATAATTACAAAATTTTAATCACACAACCTACAAAAATCGCATATGTAGGTATGTGAGCCTTCTTCACCATCAGCACACGTTTCCTGAACCCACTGAATCCAAGTTTGACAGCAAATCCAGTCTTCATTACTAGCTTCTTAACAGCTTAAACAAATGGTTGCATTCTCAATCACTGAATATGATGACGTCGATGTTGCAGGACTTTTTAATTTTAGTCGGATCGTTACTTAACTACGACAGGCTTACGCCTTCCGATGACTTTCTCAGACAAAACTTTTTTGACATCACTTTATCAATGGCTTTTTAAAGTATGTCATGTCTGGGGGCATTCCCACATTTTGGTTTATGTTTACTCAAGTTGAGTCTGAGAAACAAAACGTAAAAAATATTAGAATAACGAAAAAAAAACGTGATTTTTGAACTGTCCGGTGTTAAGGGACTAAGTGTCTGATCTTAGGGACCGTTAGGTGCATCCATAAAAAATATCACTCACATTGTGTGTTAGTAATTGTAAAAAAAACGCATGAATTATAACAGTTTATTAACACAACAATCATAATTAACCGTAATAAATACCCTCCCATACTTTTAAATACTGTTTACAGAACCCACAATGTTACTTCAAAATCAGTATTTACTTCAATGTTACAGTAAAATCAATCATGACTTTGTTAACGCCTTCAATAATAATTCTTATCCGGATAAAGGAGGCCAAGTGATAGCTGCTATAGCTGTCCGTGATAAGAATAGGGTTACGGAATTCGCTAAGACATACAATATTACAAATGTTTTCGACTCCTACGAAGGTTTAGCTAAGAGTAACGACATAGGTACGTTTATAAGCTTAGGGCTTTTCAACACTACGTTTATAATAACGTAACTTTACGACTGTAATCCCCGAAGAGGTAGGCAGAGTAATGCAGAACTCTCCCACGTTTTTCCGGTTACGTTTACGTCCCATTATGGAATAGGTGGTGAGGCAATTGCCATGCATCGGGCACATAGCCAGACTCCGAACCGCTACTAGAAAATCTAAATTAGAAAATTGTATAGTGTTCGACCCGGGAATCGAACCCGGGACCTTCCGATCGGCAGTCGCACTTGCAACCAACACGACCAACGAGGCAGTCATCTGCAGTAACAAAATGTCTAATAAACATCCTACTAAAAAGGAATCCGTTAAAAATAATAAGCATTTCAAAAGAACACAGTCTTCTCGATTCTAGCCCTTTATGTCAGTTGCTCAGGCATCCTCATTTATGCTATTTATATTTCAATAAGCAAACATAGCGCTATCTTCTGCTGTCGACGTTCACTAGTCGATAATAGAAACGGTATTCTTTTACTGACCATTATTTCTTTTATTATTCTTTTCTTTGTTAACAATGTAGTAAGAAATCGGTACCAGTTAACTCGCTGTTGCTACTTATACATATATGTCCATATATCTTTAATTCACAATATAATTATTCTTAGAATAATTGGCCCTACTTATGCAAAACAGAATCAACCCACATAATGACAGTTATGAGAAAAAGCCTTGATGATTTTCAACAATATTATATTTGTATACATAAAACAAATATTTTTGTGCACTATTGTAAATAGATTTTATTAAAAAGATTCCTAAAATTTTACAGTATACAAAATTTTGACAAAAATGGCTTTTTCTCAAAACTGTCATTGTGTGGGTTAAATCTGTTTTGCATAAGTAGGTCAAATTATAGAATATAGTTAATTAAGGTGATAGTTTCTATTAATTAGTCCATATATCCATCTATCAGCGTTGAGAAATCCACTGCTCGATATAGACCTCTCTTAATCGACGCCTTTGGACCTAGTCCTTGGTCTTTTACAACCAGATGCATCCCGCTGTTTTCTTAAGGTAGTTTGACCATCTGGTAGAAGGGCAACCTACGATATGCTTCTTTTACCCATACATGGCCACTACTCGATCATAAAATCAGGCAAAGAATTATAATTTTACTGTACTATACTGTACTATATAAATTAGTTCGAGTACAGCTTTTTCAGAGTGGAGTTCATCATCATCATCATCATCATCATCATCATCAGCCTATTTCCCGTCCACTGCTGGACATAGGCCTCTCCAAGTAGTAGTAGTAGTAGTAGAAGTAGTAGTAGCAGTGGAGTTAGTGTACGCTTAATTTATACATGGTCACAAACACATTGAAGACGACTGAAAAGTCGCCTGAAATAACCTATCCAGGCTTAATGTCTTTCACAGTAATAACGTCTGGAATTTAATCGATCATTTCACTGGTTAATGCTTAATCAGCATAAAATCTCTCTAAAGATGAGGACTTCACAGTCACATAATTCACGTAAAACAGAATTAGAAGCGTCCTTCGCTTTATAAAAAGGATTAGACTTTAAGCTTTCCGGTCATTTCCTCCCGTTTATGATTCAATGCTTTTCATTAAATTGGATTTGCCTTTTACGCGGATTACGGTTATTAGTGGACTGAGCTGGCAGTGCGTTATGGACTCTGAGGTTCGAAATGTCCATAGATGGTTAAAATTTACTGGCAGGTGGCCCGTCTGCATGTTTGTTAAGTAGAATAATTAAGACATATTTATAACAGAGTTAATTTTATTTGTAACTATTAGCGATTAAGTAGATGTTAGAGATAATTTTTGTGCATTAAGAAAGAGGTCTTTATGTTGAATTGCAGGAGGTTTGTAGAGAGAACAACTAACTAAACAGTGCGTCCAAACTAGTCCTGTTTCTTGACATTTAGTCAATGAATTATCATTTGTATGCGATAAAATATCATGTTACATCAATACAAATCTGAATACTTGTTTATTTATAATGTTAATTAAAACGGTTATACCACTTGCTTTAATTAACAAAATAACATAGTAATAATATTAAAAATAACATGAACACAAAACAAAACATCATATTCAAAGCGTACGTCATAGATGTTCTTAAAAATAACCGAAAAGTTCAGATCCAATGTTTTTCCGCTCATCCGCAAACAGATATTATTATATGTTACTTCCAATAGAGTAGATTTAAACATATTATGCAATAAAAATAAAAATACATTTCGCTTCAATATTTATTGGCCTATCGCCACCAATATAATGAAGCCGCAGGTGTTTCCAAGCTGCGAGCTTGGAAACTGAATTGGGCTAGCGATAACGTCAGCCATAGTGCGGTTATACTCACGTAGGTATGTCTGAATATATGAAATGATATAAAAAGTAATACCACGCTGAATGCATGTAAATGGAAGTTTTATTGAATTTCTATTTAAGAGCCTACTGCCTCTACTAAATAGATATGGTAATCAAACTAGCGGCAATGTCAATAAAGTGAACCAAAACTTACTAAAATTAGACAAAACTTTTAATTAATTTAAAGCCCTTCGATAAAACGTCTCCGAGAGTTTTTGAACATAAAGATAAATATACAAAGAAACATCTCACGTGTATCCAATTCAAAAGATACGAACGAAACTTTGTTACAAAAAGACATAAGTTACAGAACAAAACTTTCATTTCAATCTGGACGACGAAAAATTTAAAGGAAAGCGAGTTTTTAATGTATTCCATTCATCATCTCGATCTGTCCATTAATAGAGCCATATTTCACCCTCGGATAACGACCTAAGCGAAACTGTAACGAACGACAAAGATTCTACTGACGGACAATTTATTACAAACATCGTGCGTCCACTCAAGCCTGGAATAAATCTGCTACAATTTATTGCTCTGATATAATCTGAATAAAAGAAGCGTAGGTCACTCTCCTACCAGGTGGTCTGACGGCCTGAAGACAGCGGGAAGCTGCTGGATTCGGAATTCGGATTACGGGAGCCCTATGACCATCACTGGCCATCCAAAGGCTGCTGATAGCGATGATGATGATGATGAAGAATTTGAGTTTGTGGTCTTTTAAAGTCACAAAAGGGTATGACGTTGATCACGTGAAAAAAATTTGAGCTCTGTCAATGTAATCTTAAAATAATTTTCAAAGAATTTGTACTCTAAATACATTTAAGAAGTTATTTCAACAACTATGTGATTGAATAATTGTTATTGATAGAGAATTCTGAACATAGACCATAATTCCCAATTGAAAATACGCTTTCAGGGCAGGTATTGGAACTATAGACAAATAAGCTGTATCTTAGGTCAGTAAATTTAGGTCAGACATTTACAAATCACGTAGAAATAGAAAAATACTGGGAAATTTTGATCAAAGTCGCTCTGGATACACAAAGGTTTCAACGACCCGAGCAGATGAAAACCGACGGGCAGTTGCAGAAGCTCACGTTTTGAAAACTAAGTCAAGGATTTTGGTTATAAATACCTAACTAGTTCTCAACAACTCCCGATTTGCAGCGCGCGATATTTGTAGGGAAACAATTCATCTCTAGAAACAACTTAATTACAAGGTTGAAAAAATTTACTACAATTTATTTTCTGAGTTATTCTCAGTTCAGTGTTAATGAAACTTTTCTCATTTCCAAGATTGTTGCAAAATAAAACATCCATAGCAAAATGTTGTCGGCATAGTTGTATCATCACACCTGTATATCCCTGAAAAAGTAGGCAGCGGAGTTTAGTATGCTCCTATGTTTCTCCCACGTTTATTACGTTATAGATACTTGTATTTTGCAGTATGGAATACGAGGTGAGCCTATTAACTTACATTGGACACAAATTCAGACTCCGTGCTACTACTGGCAATTTTAAGTTAGACAAATACAAAATATTTTGCCAGAGCCGGGGATTAAATCCAGGACCTTAGATCTGATGTCGCGTTTGCAACCACTCGACCAACGACGATGGTCATTTGTCGGGGTATGCGTTTCCGTTTATTGTTATATGTTTAAATGTTTTAAAGTGATTGAAGAAAGACATAGGTAATAAAAAATATAAACTACGCAGAGCTCGGTTACGAAATTGGTAAGGTCTGAGAATATAGAAAGCGAACAGGTACTTTTTATATATCGTGATATGAATCAGTATATTCGAACCAATGTGCATTTTCTAAAGCTTTCTGTGGTTCAAGGACAGGAAATAATGATAAGGATAGGAAATAAATACTACTGGACTATTATCTACTTCCTAAATTGCATTCTACAACCTGATATTCTCTTGTAAATAAACAATTGAATAGAAATTTTTCTTAATAGCGACGTAGTCATGTAATTATATCTTCTTATTTTTTAGGATATCACAGTAGATTATATAACTTTCTCGATTACATTAATATTGATGATACATTAAGTTTCAGGGTTGTCACAAGGCTAAAGATAGCTACACGTACGTGTATGGACACGTATGGATGGGATGGCCATACACGACTGGGAAGGCCCTGATATATAAGTTGTAGGCGAGGCATTATTCAACGTTCTTTGCTGATTCTTTCTTATTTATAGCCGCCATTTATTGTACGTGATTAAGGAAGTAAATGTTAGCGCAATTAAGCCCGTTAGAGAATTTGTCTTGGACATGGTGAGGGTCTCGTACGGTGCTCGTGAAAGCGAATTTCAAAACGTTTGTATCGGTATCAATCACGTGTGTATTTCGGCGTAGTAACAATAATTTCAGACCCTATTTGAAGTTATTCATTTTTGGGATCCCATAGAAGTCTTGTTTATAGTAACAAAGTAAATTGGGTTAAGTTTAAGCATACTATAAACCTACAATACTTATACATATATTACTAACTTGTTATTAGCATAATATGTAGGAAATATTTGAAGTATTTAAAATTAAAGGAAAGAGCTTTAAGTAATGTGAGGCATTTTATTTTATTATAGCTTCAGAAGTGTGAACCAGAAAAGCAGAGTTTGTAAAACTAATATTTTTTATTATATTTATTATAAATTTATTACTACATACATATAAATGTATCAGCACGAATTAAATAATACGGCTCGCTTTGAATCAGTCCATACGCTTACTGATCCTTAATGGGTGTTTACATAGCGCGGTACCATTCGATAAAATGGATTATATCCCACTCAGTTTTCATCTCTTTCTTCCTCTATTCTCGTCCCTTTCTTCCCTCGAGACTGTTAATTTAATTGCTTTACTTCTTAGCTGCCTTGGAGTAGTCAAAATTATAGCAGATCTTATCTTTATAATCTATAAAAGATAATCCATACTAAAGTGCGAGCGTACGGGGTACGGGGTATGTACGGGGTGAGTAATTTCTTAAATATTTGCTAAGTACTTGCCGTTTTGATAGATGTATGTACATACATAGAAGAGGGAAATATTGAAAAATGTGTTCAGTTCAAACACTAGTTCAGCACACACTAGTAAGAATTGTGTAGAGAAGAGCCCGTTCAAGTGTACAGAAGAAGAATAGAACTTCCCGCATACGATTGTATGATAACGTAATGTATGTTTAATGAGTGTATTCACTGTCTCGTTGATTGCGTGGTTGTAAGCAAGACTAACGGAAAGATCTCGGGTTCGAATCACGGGTTGGATAATATTGGATTTTCCTAAATTAGATTATCTACATAGTTGGAATTCCTAGTAGTTGTTCGAAATCTGGATTTGATCCCGGAGTATGGCAATAGGTTCACCATCTTTTCCATGGTGAGATGTAAACGTAACTGGTGAAACATGTGAGTGTACTGTATTCCTCTACTCACCCTTTCGGTTTGAAATGCTTATTTGCTTGGGCTTGATCAAAGCACAAAATATTATACGTATTATATAGTATGCTGTGTTGTACTATAAAGTATTTTAGTTGTTATTTAATGAACAATAAATATGCCTTGTTCTATGCTAAGTATAATTTGTAAATTTTTTTTTTTTTTTTTTTCAACCCATTACAATTCCACTGTTGGAATACGGGTCTCCTCTCATACTAAGAGGGTTAAGG
>DWDT01001885.1:0-14815 GCA_018245595.1 Microceris scylla | reverse complement strand
GAGCAGACGTGTTCTGGAGTGGAGACCGCGACTTGGCAAACGTAGTGTAGGACGCCCTCCAGCTAGGTGGAGTGACGTTATACGCAAAGTGGCTGGCAGTGGTTGGATGCGAAGAGCTGAAGATCGAGCTCAGTGGCGTGCCATTGGAGAGTGCCATGTCCAGCAGTGGCCGGGAACAGGCTAATGTTGATACACAATCAAGAGTAGACAGAATGATTATAATGATCATCACTAGTGATAGTGTCATCAAAGAACTGGAGACTATTTGCACCAAAAGTGACCAGCAACACCCTCAACACTCTTAGGTCTCACTGAACGTCAACGTTGCGATTCCCTGATCACAAGTCAAGATGCGAGATTCCAATTAGTACCTTACTGCAGCACAGTTCTCCCTTGATTGTTATTTCCTATTTCCTTCGACTCTATTCTTTTCATTTTTATTCATCATCATCATCAGCCTCTAAATGTCTATAATTGCAGGACATAAGCTTCCCCTAATCGACGCCACTCCTTCCAGTCCTGGGCCTTCCGAATCCAGCAGCCTCTCTCTATCTTCTCTCAGTTCTCAGTCCATCTGTCATTTTTATTATACTCGTATATTGTAAAACGTTATTTTTTATCAATGTATCTATTATTTTGCTAACTGTACTTAACATGTGCTGCTTTATGGGACATCATCATCATCGATCTACTTCAGTCCACTGCTGGATACACTCGTTGGCTCCATTGTGCGATAAAGTTATTTTCTTTCTTTCATTCCATAAGCTCACGGTAAAGAATCCCTCGGGCACTATAGAATGCCAGGAACTAATTCCTCGCAAAAACTAAATAAAGACTGATATCACACTTACGTCCTGTTTTGTTCGCAGCACTGAAACGCCAGGCGAAGAACATGAGACCATTGTCCATCTTGTTCTCTTAAGCCGTTCTGAAAAAAATGAATGTGGTCTGTGTGTTGTGTTGCAGGTCTCGGGATGGGCAAAGAGCACCGCCAAATATCTCTATTCATAATGATAGCCCATGTTTCTTAAATATTTTTCACCCTTATACATGTACTTTGGTTTCGGAGACTTCTAACTTGTCGTTAGAAGAAATTGTTAGACTATTTCTCAAATAAACGTCATTTATGGGGGGATACGCAGTCACACCGAAAATGTTGTTGCCCTTTCATTTATTCTAAGCCTGATGGTGTCACCCTCGACTAAGAGAAGTCAACGAATGGTTAGGTTATGTTGTATATCTTAGTAAACTTAGCCAACAAATAACAAAATTCAAATGAAAAAGTTTTTTAATAATCAGATAAAGTGTCCACTATATCCAGTAAGTAGTCTTGTTTTATGAAGCCTATCCCATTTTTGAAAATGAAATTCAATCACACTTGTATTCCTCCGTAGGGTAGGTAGAGTACTCTTACGCTTAACCTGTTATATTCCATGGAATAGGGGCTGTGCCTGTTGCCGCAGTTTGGGCATTAACTGATGTATGACTAAACTTGACAGAGGAAACTTTAATAAATATTAATTTACCTCCGCCATGTCTGATGAGAAATAGAACATCAGAGCGCACTCTAGAAGAAGCAGAAGTAACACCAATGTTGCATACTGAAATGAAAAAGAAGAATTATTTTAAAGAGATGTGTTAACTTCTAAAGCTATTAGAATTAGATCGGAGGTCCTAAAGTTATTAAGACTTAGGTCAGGGGTGAAGAAAATCCTTTACAAATTAGATTCAAGAATTTTTTTCTCGCAAGAATAGAAATGTTTGTTGAAGAAAATAAATATTTTTAGGCAATAAAAAAAACATAACATCACTCCTGTAATCCCTGAAAAGGTAGGCAGAGAAGTGTAGTACACTACCGCGTTTCACCAGTTACGTTTACGTCCCATGGAATACGTGGTAAGCCTATTGCCTTACACCGGGCATAGATGCAGAGTCCGAGTCACTACTAGAAAAATACTTAAAAAAATCTAATTGAACTTGACCTGGGATTTGAATCCAGGACCTCTCGACCGGCAGTCGCGCTTACAACCACTCGACCAACGAGGCAACGAGTACTACGCGAGTAGTTTTTTTTTTTTCATTAGCTAAAAGTTGATACCTGAAGATATAAAGATCTCGGCTGGAAAATAATAAGAAATTAAATATAGACTTTCGCAACTCTTAAGGATATCTAAACGACAACTAAAATACTGTTTTACTAAAATACTTACAGTCAAGCCTGTCTCAGTTCACTGCTAGACATAGGCCTCCTCTAATCAACATCATAGTACACTTTTATTAGCGGTTTTTGTCCATAATCCCAGCGCTTATCAATTATTTAAAATTATTACCGAAAAATAACCAAAAATAACCGCTGGTAGATCATAAGACGCAGGTCATTAGTAGAACAAAAAAAAATCCTTTTGAAACTACATCAAATTATGATAAAGTTTAACCGCATTAAAATAATTAGTTTGACTGCACCAAAATAGTTAGTTTGACTGCACTAAAATAGTTTGACAGCACTAAAATAATTAGTTTGACAACACTAAAATAGTTAGTTTGACTGCACTAAAATAGTTTGACAACACTAAAATAGTTAGTTTGACTGCACTAAAATAGTTTGACAGCACTAAAATAATTAGTTTGACAGCACTGAAATAATTAGTTTGACTGCACTAAAATAGTTCGACTGCACTAAAATCGTTTGACTGCACTGAAATATGTACATAGTTCGACTGCGCTAAAATATATAGTAAAACTTGACTGCACCACTCAGCACTGTTTTGGCTTCTGTTCGTAGGAGGATTTACTTATTTTTCTTACAAACAAATTTCGTATATGTTTTTGGAGAAAAAAAAAAACCTGTTATACCTACATATTTTGTGCAAGCATACCATGAACAGCAAAAATTGAGAGCAGCTGATGGCGCCGTAAAATCCCATAAATGAAATGAAGAAGAGAAACCAGGAGAGCAGAGCCAGACCAATTCCGAGTGGCAAGTTCAAAGTCTCGTTCGTGAGCAAAACCTGAAATAATTAAAATGTTCAAACATCTGCATCAACGTGACAACAGCAACTCGTAACATCACGATATTTCCCCGTAGGGGTGGGCAAGTGGGTATAGTACTCTCACGTCAAACTAGGTATTTTATACGTCCTATGGTATGGAGGTCAGCTTATTGCCATACACCCGGCACATGCCCAGACTCCGTGTTGGGAATTCCAAGATAAAAAAACCTTCAACAATCCCTTGCACGAGCGTAGGATCGAACCGACGACTGTTACAGCAATCGCGCTTGCGACTCCACCAAATATAAGCAGTCAATTACCGTCAACCGCCAGTCAGTAAGTCATTATTCGTTTAATCCGAACGTTTATCCGAACGGTATGAAGTCGACATGACCCGGTCAATGTAATTACGCACGGTGTATTGTCTGAGCGACGCGACACGTGTCACGTTAGATCGATTACAATATAATTGTAGGTATCGCGTGATAGAACAGACCGTGGCCATATTAATATTATGACTAAAAATGACTTTGTCTTTGTAACGTTTTAAATTCGTAATGGCGGTTCCGTGTTCATTAGTCATTACTGTAGTAACATCAGGTCTGTACTCTCTCGAAAGGGTAAGTAGAGAACTGTAGTTCTGACATATTTCACTGGTTATGTTATACGTTTCATCATGAATTTATATATTATTCATTGTTATGACTGCCTTGCTGGTCGAATGGTTGCTAACTAGACTGTCGATCGGGAGGTCTTGGGTTCAAATCCTGTGCCGGGTACTATTGGATTTTTCTAATTTAGAATTTCTAGTAGTGACTCAGAGTCTGGATCTGTGCCCGGTGTATGGCAATATGGTCAACACTTATGCTATGGGAAGTAAATGTAACTGGTGAAACGTGGGGGTGTACTACACTCTGCCTACCCGTGGAGGAGGAAGCATGATGTTGTGTCTACATGTGTTGTAGGCTAGTGCATGTTACAGCGCGGTACGGGTAAGTGGGTCAGAGAGAGGTCGCCGCGGTACCTTTAATAGACAGTTTTAACTATCATTATATACAGACATGACAAACTGCGGCATTTCTTTGTTATTAAAGCATCACGCCAGATCTTTTTTGAGGTAGGCTGAGAACATAGACGTTCCATTATTGAATTGACCCGGCCAGGTCCTTTACATTGATTGATTGACCCGTTGGTGTAGTGGTTACTGATTTGACTGTCGCGCTAGGATCGTGGATTCGATTCCCACCCAGAATAAATATTTATATGTGTGTGCACAAGTATTCGTTTTGTGTCTGGCTGTAAAAATATCTATGTAAGTATATATTTATATGTAGGTATATACATGTGACCAGCCGTCTGGTTACCGTAACACAAGTTCTGTTCAAGCTCACTTTGGGTGTAGATGGTCGGAGTGAAGATGTCCTTAGATATTATCATTAATTTGCGTATACTTGGTTTGTATATTTCGTTTGATATGTTCAGCTTTCGTTACATTGTAACACGGAACAAAGAGAGAAAAGTGTTAAAAATTGCGCTTCTGTTACAAATGCCGTGGTAGCCTAGAGTTTAAGAATTCAGCCTCTCACTCCGCAAGATCCTGGATTCAAATCGATGGCGCGCACCTCTTTACAAAAGTGTGTTTTAAGTTTAAATATAACTTGCTAACGGTGAAGAAAAACATCCTGAGGAAATCTGCATACCTCAGAATTAATAAGAAAAAATTCTAAGGTGCCAACCCGCACTTGGCCAGCGTGGCGGACTTTGGCCCTAACCCTCTCATTACGAGACGAGACCCACGTACCAACAGTGGAATGATAAATGGTTCGATTATTACATAATATGCCGTATATACATTCGCCTTAACACATTAAAAAACTTATTTTGATATTTTGATGTTACAAATAGACACTTCATTTTGTCTATATATATAGACGGGTACCAATTGTTTCCACTGTACACGTGGTTTATTAGTGACCTAATTAAATAATGTAACTTATAAGATGCCCCACTTCATCGGCAGCGATTAAAATTGTATGAAGGACACTATGTACTCGTAAGAACGTTATTGTAGCAAAATCGATACGTTTTCTTATTTAGAACAAAGCGTCTTAAAGGACTGACTGTCTCGTTGGTCGAGCTGCAAGCGCGACTGCCGATCGGAGGCCCTGGGTTCAAATACCATGTCGGGTTCTATTGATTTTTTCTAATTTACTTTTTTGAGCAGAAATTTCTAATGGCGGCTGATTGTCTGGACCTGTGCCCGGTATATGGCAATAGGTTCACTACTTATTCAACAATGTGATGCACACGGCACCGATGAAACGTGGGAGTGAACTACGTCCTCTACTTATCCCTTCAAGACTACAAACATGATGTTATGTTATAGCTTTTTATTGTTAATCACGGAATAAAATCATACTCACCTTCATATAGTCACTGCCAAATGTTTGTATAGCAAACAACAACGTGCTCGGCGAAGCTATAATCCACAAACTGAGGGTGAACAGGAGGGTTGAAAGTACCTGTGAAAGGCGATATAACATTACTAAATACTAGCTACATCATTACAGTGATGAGTGAGGAGGAAGCACTGCAGGTCTGCAAGGGTAGAGACATTTGGCACTCCGTGCTCTCTGTCTACGCCCCCACCCCTGCGTACCCCTTACTTTTATAAGTATACATAGAATATTTATAGTTACAAAACGTACTATAGTAACAAACGTACCATAGTTACCAAGTTGACTGTAATCAAAATGAATGCCGCGGTTCTGGACGCTGCGGCACTAGTCCGACCCATTTCTGAAAGAGAGAAAATGTACTTCTTTTGTTCATGTCATTTTCAGACCAATAATTGTATGACTAGCACATCAGGTCCAAAAGGCTAGAGACATTTAGCACTTTGTCCCCTCTACCTGCACGCTAAATGAACTAGCGTAATGTTATAATAACAATAAATGAACAAACACCATACGAAGTAAGTCGATAAAATTGTCATTTCATTACATTAGATTAGACATTAATGGATAAAAGAACAATTAAAAATGCAATTACATTAAATGTTGCTAATATACTCGTAGAGCAGAAGTGTAGCAGTAGCATTAGCCTACGAAGCCTTAAAGGTCGTCACAGACGGATCTACAATATGTATTATAACGAACACACTATGATAATCTGATCTTTAGTATAATATTAGATATACTGGGCTATCAAAACATATTATTACAGCAAGCTACCATACACGGTAGCTACGCTACAATATATATCTTCGCGGTCACTATCTGCGCAGTAACGTCTCGCTATACCGAGCTATGTCTCGCTATATCTGTTGACATATCGACGACATAAGGGATTTGTTTATTTGTTTACTGTTAATTAACACGATTAAAAAATCTATTAACATTAATTAACACAATGTTATATACAACACAATACAAAAAAATCCAAAGATAATTGATTAAAATACAAATTTACTATAGATTTATTAAAATATATAAGAGATATATCACAGCTCCGTGTATACGGTCACTCGAGCGTGGCCATAGACAATATACTGTAACACATAATTTTATGCCGTTGTTATAATATATTACAACCGCGTCTGTGCCAACCTTAAGGGTGAACGACCCACAATTGGTGAGCTGAATAATTTAAACCTCATCCTGCGGTCTCCCGAGGGACTCTAACGGCTGCTTTCTTGCGATATTTCTACCACGCAACGTATACTTACAAGAAAACTAGAAAAAACTAATCGGATTAAAGCATAATGGGTTCTGTAGAATTGTACGTTAAATAGACTATTCGGTGATAGACTTCGGTAACATTTTGGTAGCCACCAATGTATTAAACACTTCTCGACACCGTCATATTGGCCTCGGTTGTCGAGTATCATAATTGCAAGCGCTACTACTGATTGAAAGGTCTTGGCTTTGCAACCCGGGTCGGGTACTACTGGATTTCTCTAAGTTCCATTTTCTAGACATTTCTACTAGTAGCTCGGGCTCTGGAGCTGTTCAATGAATGGCAAGGATAGCTGGTAAAACATGGGAGTGTACTACACTCCTCTGCCTACCTCCTCAAGGGTCACAGGCGTGATGTTACAACACCTTCATACACTCATGTCTTTAATTATTTTATTGATCCTCTTTCAAGAAAATTTACCAGTTGCAAGTGCAATCGTTTTCAAAATAATCAGCTCTTTCAGACAAGCACATAGATTAGACGCATTTAGTACGAACCGCATTTTGGTTCCCACGGAACCCTAATTAGCTGTTGACCGCATTAGCATCGACCGCATCAGGGACGTAAAACCCTTTTTATGTTACGATATATATGTTGTGTTATGTTATGATACAACAGGATAATATAGTTCCACGTAAACCCAATGTCAAACGGCTTGCAATTTCTCTCGACAAACACAAATACAGATATTTTATAACAACAAACATAGGTATACAAAGGTTTTACAATTGAAATGGGTTCGTCACATTTGGCTATTATCTGCTTGCAATTTTTAATAAATTCTAAAATGTTTTGGATTTATTTTCATTATGTCAAAAGAATTTTCAAATTTATTACAATAATTATAGAATCCAATAAACATTGCAAGCCCTCCAGGTAGGTGGAGTGACGATATACGCATAGTGGCTCGCAGTGGTTGGATGCAAAGAGCTGAAGATAGAGCTCAGTGGCGAGGAGATTGGAGAGGCCTATGTCTAGCAGCGCACGGGAGTAGGCTGATGATGATGACGATGATGAAACATTGCCACGACCCTATAGCGTGAACACATAAATCAATGCTATCAAATTGAAATCGATACGAAATCAAATACCTTGAAAATAATCATAATAATGAACGTTTGGAATAACTGCCTCTTCCACTTTATGAGGTGTAGGTATTTTAATTCACCCTTTTAGCATTCCACTGTTGGACCATGGATCTCCACTCACAATGAGAGGGTTAAGGTCTCCAAGCTGGCCACTGCGGGTGCGCAGACTACACACGCCTTAGAAAATAATTACCGCATATCAATATTAGTATTGTTATTTTTGTCCTCAAAGTGATATGACAAAGTTTTGTTATCCAGAAACTAAAGTAGTTTTAGATTTTGACATTTTTATATACTGTTGTCATATCTATGGACTGGCCTGTTAGTCCACTGGTTAGTCAACTTCAAAACCAGTGATAGCCTATTGGTTAAGAATTCAGCCTCTCACTCCGGGAGTGGTGGGTTCAAATTCGTGGCGCGCACCTCTTTACAAAAGTGCGTTTTAAGTTTAAATATCACTCGCTAAAAGTGAGGGAAAACATCGTGAGGAAACGTGCACACCTTAGAATTTATAAAAAAAAATGCAAGACGTGTGATGTCTGCCAACCCGCAATTGGCCAGCGTGGCAAACTATGGCCTTAGCCCTCTCATTCTGCGTGGAGGCCGAGTTCCAACAACGGAATGATAAAAGGGTTGAAAGAAAAAATTGTATTAAAAAATGTTGAAGCCTGCAAATTAATTAATTACAAATTTAATTCCATTATAATTAATTAAAAATACTTGTACTTATTATGTGTGCTTAGTCGTAAACTGAAAAAAATAACCAAAGAAAACACCAACACTATTTGTCAGTGGTATTTAAACATAATTTCTTATAACAAGACTCCACAGAATTTTACGAAAGTATAATAACAATATTCTTACTATTTAATCAATTTGACAGTTGTTGCAGACCGCAAATACCTTTAGCTTTACAACAATTAAAAACAAGGAATTGACAGCTAAAATGGCGGGACTTAATATTTCTTGAACAGCACACCAAAATCGGAATACAACGTTTCAAAAATAGAGCACAATAAAAGTTTATACGGACGTTATTCACTTTCGATACACGACCACGCCACGTCACAGTGAAAAGCGAACTAACAATAGGTCTGAGCTTTTGAAATAATAATATGCAAGTTACACACGATGGCGTTAAAGCGCCTTGAATACATGGACGATTAAAAAAAAAGGAACATCATGATTGTAATCCTCGAAGGGGAAAACAGAGGAATATAGTACACTCCCACGTGTCGCCATTTAGGTCCCATGGAATAGATGGTGAGCCTATAGCCATACATAGGTCAAAAATAAATACAAAGATAATAAATTTAATTTACTTAATAATAATTTTAAGCCTAAATAATTACTTAAGTAATAATTTACTAGACTCGAGTTTTTCCTCGGAATAAAAGGATTAAGTTTTATCTAAGGTATTTAAAAAATATATAGAATTATACATTTTGGATCACCATATAAGTTTTTTATTAAATAGGACGAGTTGTTTTATATAATTATGTATTCGTTTATTTCTCTCCGTACACCGATCTCCGGCAGAATGAGAGGGTTAAGGCTTGCAACGCTGCGCGCTGACCAAGTGCGGACTGGCATACTTCACACATATTAGAATATTTATTTTAAATCCTAAGGTTTGCTGGTTTCCTCACGATGTTTCCCTTCGTCGTCATCGTCGTCGTCATCAGCCTATTTCAGTCCACTGTTGGCCATAGACCTACCCCAATGAGCGCCATCGCGCCCTGTCCTCGGCTTGTCGCATCCATCATCTTGTTTTCCTTCATCGTTATAGCAACCAATATTTAATATTTAAGATGCAAATTTTTTAATTGTGCGCGCCAAGGTTGGATCCCAGGTCCCCGGAATGTGACGCTGAATTTCAAACCAATAGACTATTCCAAAATAAAAATAAAAGTCAAAACAATTGAAGATATGAGTGGTTGAAACTGTTATGTTACAGACCAATTGGCCCGTTAGTGCAGTGGCTAATGAACCTGACTGATGCACCGGGATCTTGGTTTCGATTCCCACCCAGAATAAATATTTGTGTGATGAACACAAGTATTTGTTCCGTGTCCATGTGTAAAAATATCTGTGTTAGTATATATTTATATATCATATTTTATGTAGTTCTCAGCCGTCTGGTCACTACAACATAGGCTCTCTTGGTGCTCACTTTGGGATCAGACGACCCGGCCGTGTGTGGAGATATCCCAAGATATTAAAAATGTTCCGTGTAGCAGGGGCCTTATTTATACAATTATGTACATGCTATCTGTCTAATCTGATCAACATGGTTTTTTACACTAAAGCGACGTATGGACGCAGACTTATTATATATAATTATTTACTTCATAATCACCATTATCATCATCATCATCATTATCATCAGAGTAACCTTATTTATATAATTATATATTAAATCTTAAAACGCACATTTGTAAAAAGGTGCGAGCCATGGGTTTGAACCCAGCACACCCAGAGGGTGAGAGGTTGCATTTTTAACCACTAGGCTATCGCTAAAGTACGGCAAGCACGCCAGTATCGTGCTCTGTAAATAATTAATATTCATTGATGATTGGTCAACAGATGTTAATAGAGAGCGATCATAGCTGGCAGGTAAATGAAGTATGCGACGATATAAATCTCGTTTGAAGTTATTGCGGTAATAAATAAATGTTATGAATGCGTAAACAGTATATCAATGTATTAACAATTGAAGATTCTCGAGAACACCACGTCTGTATATCCTTAAAGAAGTGCGCAGAGGAGTGCAATATACTCAGCTGTCAGTAGATACGATGTACATACGTGTATTATGTTCATGCCACAGGTAGATAAATAAGTATTTTACTTTGTGTGTGCACTGTGAGCGTCGTCTTGATGTGTGGGCGTTTTTCTCTCAGGAACAACATCACGCTAATATTTCCTAAAATAGATAGGCAGCGGAATGTGATACACATCCACCTTTCACCAATTGTTGCATAACTCCCACCATAAAATATGCGGAACGGCTACTAACTACTATATCAAATTATAAAAACCTAATAGTACTATGCTCAAACCGGTGACCGAACTCCGAACCTTTTTCTCAGCAATACTTGCAATCACTCGCCTAACGGGGCTGTTCTTCCTAGGAAATTCCTAAAAAAAGAACGTCGGGGCTGTGATCCTCAAACAGATAGGCAGGAATATAGGTCTCATTTTATTCGTATGCTCCTGTCAGAGGAGTCTTAATCTGGCATGTTGCTGCGAAGCCTGCAGTACTACGCCTGTCGAACTGTCTCAAACAGCTGCTTGGCTCTCATTCATGTTGACAGAAACTTTGGCCAGAACTGTGACACCGGACCATGTAGGATTTGTACCACACTAAAACCCCGTGGGCAGCCTTCCTGTGCGCTAATAGAAAGGCTCCGGGATCTCCGATGGAACCTATCGGTGCCAAAATCCGCTCCTGCTAAAATCCGAGAAACTTCATTGAAATAGGCGTGACAATGTGATTTAACAAGCTAAAAATTATTCCAGATGTCCGGCTGGCGAAGTAGCTCTGACGATAATCTTTCGACCAATTTGCTGGAGGTGGAGGACTTCCAATACATCTCCAAGGAGAAGTGCACCCGAGAATCACCAAAACATTTCGGCTACTATATCACTGAAGAGCTGATGATCGAGCTCAGTGGCGTGCCATTGGAGAGGCCTATGTCGTGCAGTGGACGGGAATAGGCTGATGATGATGATGATGTCTCACAAGTAGTCATCCTCATTTCTTCATTATTCTGCCTTGTTCTTTCCTATAGTGAGACTTTTGTTAATAATACTAATAACATGTATGTGACATGATAAAGTTAAACAAAGTATTCAGAGACATTCAGCACATTTAAAATGGTACAATCCAAGACGTTTGTCGCATCCATCCATCGATCCATCCGTCCATCCATCTGTCCAGCCATCCAGTGATACATAGGTTCACAAGCGGTAACAGCGTCATCTATTGAATAGAGCAACACGAACTTATCGCAAGACTTTCAATGTTTTGCAGTAGCGCCATCTATTATTGAAGCGACGAAGTATTTTAATGGTAAACTAATAGAGTTTGGTTTATTTAGGCTATATACCATTAATATAATTGTGTTCCACATTACATAGCTATTAAATTTTGTAACTGATAAAAAATGCCATTAGTGGTGTATTTGCTCTGTGATCACATATAACTATTCTTATTTAAGAATAATTATGTCGTATGCTGCGTGTTTATGAATACAATTATTTTTTTAATGATTGTGACATTGGTTGAGTGGTTGCGACTCCGATCGACAGGTCCTAGGTTCCATCTGGGTTCATCTAACTGCAAATTCCTCGTTATAGGTGGGAATTTTGATTTGTTCCCGATGTACGGCAATAAACTCACCCCCTATTCCTTAATAGGACGAATAATACCACATCTGAATGGTGGGAATTTCCTACACTCTTCTACCTATTTCTTACACTTACACTACTCTACGTACCTCTTTTCAGGGATTACAGGCGTCATGTTATGTTTTGAAATAATAAGTAATACAATTAGGAAATCCTATCGTTATATTATTTACGCACAATATCGTGAAGCGTTGTTATAGTTCTTCCTCCCAAGTCGTTTATCATCCAATGGTTGAACTCGTCTCTCCTCACACAATGAGAGCTATAGTCTGCCACCCTGGGCAAGTGCGCGTTGGCAGACTTAACTAACATGCGTCTGAGAATGGGTTGGCAGACTTTCACACACCTTAGAAATTTTTTTCTAAGATGGTGATAGCAAGTGATATTTAAACTTAAAACGCACTTTTGTTAATAGGTACGCGCCGTGGGTTTGAACCCGGCACCCCCGGAGTGAGGGGCTGAATTCTTAACCACTAGGCTATTACTGCTGCCTTCACGGTTAGCAAGTGATATTTAATTAAAAACGCACATTTTTGTAAATAGGTGCACGCCCTGAATTTGAACGCAGATCCCCGGTGTGAGAGACTGGATTCTATATCACTAGGCTATCACTGTTATTAAAATAGTTAATACTTTAAAATACAACGTTTATTACGTAAAATGCTTTTCTTACAACTAATAAACTCACATACAAAACAGAATAGAACACAGACAACGGTAACTGAAACTAAAGATAGTCACAGATGGAGCTAAGACATGTTTCAACCGCTATTTGGACATTAATTAAAGTAAGTGGTAGTAACGTTTAAAAAAAACGTATTTCACACCTATAATCCTCGAAGGGGTAAGCACTATAGTAGGTAAAACACTCTGACGTTTACACCAAATTTATATATTAACTAGCTGTGCCCGCATCTTCGTACGGGCTAACCTAACCTAACCTGTACGTGATGATTGACATAAATTGATATAACTGCTTTATTTGTTAACCGATTAAGATGAAAAAAACACTGAATGTTAAGTGAAGCCCATCACAATATAAAAATAAAAGCTACATTCGAATCGGATAAGCCGTTTCTGAGATTAGCGTGCACAAACATACAAACAGACAAAATGAGAAAACATTGTTTTGGGTTCTCTTGCGTATATAAAGGTCGCCCGTTGTAAATATTTAAATATATGTCCCTTGTACAGACAGCGATCAGTTACAGTTTTATTATATGTATAGAAGATAAATGAACAAATAAATATCTTTGCGGTTTTCACTGTTCGTAAACGTAACTGGTGTACCGTGGGAGTGTACTACGCTTCTCTGGCTGCCCCTTTGGGGATTACAGGCGTGATATTGCGTTTTCTTATTCGAACGGGTAGTGTTGCAATACTACTGTAGTGCAAATCAAGGGCTCCCGATATAAATGCTTGGGACCCGACACTGCCTTCATCGAACAGTGTATATAATCATGTAGCATAAGTCTTGCTGTAACATATTTATGTTAGAGCTTCGTCTGTGAGGCCCTTAATAGTTTGTTACTTGCGTTATTATTGTTCCGTGAACAAACAGATTTTCTAGAAAGAAGCGCTGCTGGTGCGGTTTTCTCGCGTAATACTGTTTTTAGTAAATATATAAATATATATGTGTATACACCAACGTCTGTAATCCCCCAAGGGCTAAGCAGAGGACTGTAGTACAACCACGGTTCAGCAGTTACGTAAACGTCCAACCGGGTACACCGGGCACGCATCTTGAACGCATCACGAAATTCTATATTGGAAAAACTCGAATAATATTCAACCCGGGATTTGAAACCAGGACCTTCCGAGCGGCAGTCGCGCCTGCTATCATTCGACCGACGATGCAGTCGTTGTCGTCGTCGACATTCGCATTTACAATATTAATATAACACAATAGTCACAATGAATAGACGAAATATTTCCAGCACTTCAAGGAACAACGCCCACGTGTCAGCGGTAGCTGAGTCATCCCCTATTGCCAATGTTTAGTTTGTAAAATATAAATTGTTTGGTTTTTTAACCAGAAATTTATTTATATTATTATTATTACTTAGTCAACAAGAATAAAATAATCCTTATAAATTTAAAACACAACTGTATATAAAATAATATAAGCGGGAAATTTTAAGTTCGTTTTTTTGTGGTTAAATTATTTTACGTGTACATAGTTGTGTTTCCCACACTGTAGTAGGAATTATGTTTAACTTGATGACTAATAAATAATATATACAGAGAATAATAAATAGTAATGACGTACAGCAATAGGCTTATGACCTACTCTATATTGGGACGTAAACGTAACTGGTGAAACGTGGGAGTGTATCACACTCCTCTGCCTACTCTATCTTGGATTACGAGCGTGATGTTACGTTTTAGAATAAAACCGATTTAAAACAAATGTGTTTAGAAGAAAAAAATATAACTAAATGTTTGTTTATTTGTTTCTTCATATTTGTATGTATTTATATACAAGTTCAGAGAATCTACCTCGTCGGTCTGTTGACTGCCTCGTTGGTCGTGTTGGTTACATGTGCGACTGCCGATCGGGAGGTCCCGGGTTCGATTCTCGGGTCG
>DWDT01001884.1:0-14820 GCA_018245595.1 Microceris scylla | reverse complement strand
TAGTGTTCGACCCGGGAATCGAATCCGGGACCTCCCGATCGGCAGTCGCACTTGCAACCAATACGACCAACGAGGCAATCATATGTTGCAATGCTCAAAATACAAATGCATTCTAAAGAAACAAAAAACAATACATATACTACAGTTCTCCAATTCCAACTGCACGAAGAAACACACCCACTTACTTAGTCACTTAGATTACTCACTTAGTACATCCTATGTTTCAGGTATCATTGTTGCCATCACACATTGTGCCTCATATGGTATGGAGCTTTACATCAATTAGTAATTTCACGAGGCAGTTGCCATCTCGCATAAATTCAATTAGTGCGCGCAAGTGGACAACATGGACATGTCTTTATGGAATAATTATTCTCCGATTCAATTGCCACGGATGAATTGTTATTCGTTTATGTTAGTAATACTATAGGAATTATATTCTCGATTTTACTTATTGTTAGAGCAACAATAGTACCTAAAATGTGAATATGGGTTCGAAAGATATAACGGTTTTATTTATTTGTTTTATATATAATGGTTTTATTTATTTAATATTTTTGTTCATCATCGTCAGTCTATTACTGGACACAGGCCTCCCAAAAGTTTTTAAGTATAATTCCAACACTGGGCTTGCCATTAAGGATCGCAAGGCAAGTATGAGTTGACATGTTGACACCTCGTATTAAAACCATTAAGAGAACTGTAAAATTTCCTAATGCTATTTTAAGCTATTATTCAGACTTCAAACACCAGACAATGGTAGAATCCACAACACTTTGAGTAACGTCTTCCAAGTATATGTAAGGAGTGTACTTAGAAGATTGGTTTAGAATATTAACGAAAATATATAATAGTGTTTAATTATTAAAATAGTGTTTAATTATCTCACAATAGAAACGATTACAATACATATAATTAAAACAATTACATACATTTACTTATGAACAAATAAGATAACAAATACTTAAAGAAGTTAGTTATACATATATCACGCTACATACAAAAAATATGTATTAGTGTAAGCGCACTACACTAAATAAAATCTCACATTAGGTATATGATTACTGTTACCAACGTCTGTTTATATCCAGACTATTCTCGCAATGAACTTAATCTATCCCAATTTCCCATCAATCAACAACAATCAATTTCTCGACGTGGTCGCAGTCCTAATTCAATTAGGTCTCCACAATAGTCCAGACGCAACATTATAAATTGAAAGGTTAATCGTCTATGAACTCGCAAGAACTATTTCTCCATCTTATTTATCGCTAGTAGACATAAAAATTTCAGATTATTTCGTATTTCATATATCCCATGGAAAACTAACGAAAATCTAAAATTATAACAGACGCGTTGTTAGTTCTAAAGACTATTTCATAACAACTATATCAATCATATTTAATAGAAAAAATTTTGATGGACTTGGCAGTACTGGATATTCCAATATTCGCCTTGTAAGGAACCGTAACGTAAATAAGGGTGTTATTTAATAACATGTATGTAATCAGAAACAAGTCGGTAACTTTTCATTCGCCCTCTTTGACAACAATACTAGTATCAATGCAAAAGTCTATAACAAAACCAAAAAATCTTTTTGGAGTGTCAATTTAATTTGAAATTTGTGTCTTATTATATTGGTTATTTGACAACGTGATGTTGTCTTAGTTACCATCCAGCATAACAACAGCAACAGAGAATTCAATATAGTGTTTTCAATTCATTAACATTCCATGCCTCAACTCAATTTGCATATAGACAGTTCCATCCTTCACTCATTAAAGGTTAATCAGACAGATATGCTAACGATTTGCCCTTACAATTAACGTCAATTAAGCACGCCTCGGAAATAGACATGGTGTTAAATTGAAAACAGTTAGGTACACAACAGAGCAAGGAGATATAAGAAATTATATATCAGAAGTGGATTTGCAAATAATAGTTTGGAAACATGAGTTTCTTTTTTTTTACACATTTCTCCAGTACAACGGCACTGTTGGGATATTTTTATACTTTAAAAAAATTAAAAAATTCAAATTGATGTTAAATATTTAATTCAACATAAATTTTAGGTCACAGACTTTTAAACGCGCCTACTGTCACTACTCTAAAAGTCAAATAATAAAAATTCATGGAATTATTTCAATTCGTGACGCTTTAGGTAGAATCGTCGCAGACCAAACATCACCAAATATTGAAAAGAACACTCCTATTTCATTATTGTTACGTGAAACAAAACTCGTTATTATCTCCACTCAAATGAAAAAGTAGCGTGCGTCTCAAGTAAGTCTGCTTTACAAGCCACCCATAACGTTTGATGATGATGATACTAATTCACGAAATTGCCACTCGACAATTGAACTCACGAATCGTAAAGTGACAGAGCTCAAGCTGATGCATTGAGAAGCAGGAAACGATTATTCCACCGTTTTGTGTTCAGAGCAGTTTGAAATCCATTACGTTAGTGTCACACACCAATTTTCCAGTAGCCGACTTTACTTGCAACACACACAGAGCTCTGTAGCTAAACAGCTAATAACAACAATCTAAAATACTTGAGTGGAGTGCGTCAGTGAAAATTATGATTAATATCTATTTAGGTAACGGTACAACAGTTGGAAGTGCTCAAAGAGACGTTCGGCTGATGTGAATGGTGCGATCGCAACGATCTCGCACGCTCTTTCATTGTGCCACTCGTGTCTATTGAAATGGTTAAAGGGCAACAATTAGTCGATCGGTATCTCGGCTTGACGCAATGATGAGCAATCGCCGTCGATGTCCGCGTTTCTGCTTTCACGGAATTTCTTTGTCCGGACATGAAGTTGTTATTCGTGACGGAACACCTCTTTCGTTTACTATGTCGAATAAAATGATACCATTTGCACATTCTGACATTGACAGACACAAAGTCGCTGGTGTCGAGCTGAAGATCATGCTCAGTAGAATGCGATTAGGGAAGCCTAGGTTCAGCAATGAATGGAAACGAGTGGATGATGATATTCACATACTTATGTACGTATTTAAAAAAAATGCCATACAATATATGGCTTTGTATTATACAATGTAAACGTGATATTTACGGTGAAGTATTGAATGAAATCGTGCAATTTTCGTATATTAAGAGAACATACACCATGTACATAAATTATTATCATCACGTTAATCATAATAATGTAGCTTAAGTGAGAATTCTAGTAACTGATAAACCATTGCTAAATTTTACTGTAATGTATTTTTATTGAGTCATCACTATGTAGGTTTAATCGGTACTGTTTGTTTAATGTTGTTTGTCCTTTGTTGTTATATTTATATTGAAGCGATAGAGCGCGGATTTGCAACCCTTATGATATTAGATCATTACAACGATTAATTATGAAAAAACATACATGAGTTAAGCAATAAGTACCACAGTCTATACTGAAATCTAATCATTTATGTTATTTGCGAAAGTATCAAAATTTTGCAACCTTAAATTATTGTAACCGATAACAAATACAAATAAAAGATAAACTGTCAGGATATCAGGTGATCTATTTGGGTTTTGAGCAGATCATGCTGTTACTTCAAATCAATTTCTTTCCTTATCTGTTTGTCGCGCTCAAATTTCTTTCTGTCTTTACTTATTATACTATTCATTTTTTAAAAATGAACGGAAATTATATAATAACAAATGTTTACAAGAGGTAAGCATTAGTGTGTACCGTTACGAAACATATAAAATAATATTAATAAATCCGTTGATATTATAGAGTCCTCTTCACTTTTGTTCGTGTGTTCTGATGATGACCCAACAGTTATGCATTTTGCTAGTCTACAAGCATGTTTATAACTTTTTCTCAAAGTAAACATTATTCTTTTAAAACTAAACACAGTTAATTTGTTCGTGGAACAGGGGGAGCAGTTATGGGAACGCGATCGCGGCCCGGAGCACCCGTCAGTCCTTCATTTAATAACAGTCCCGGGAAGATTATCTGCAGCGGGCTAGCAACATGTCCGCCTAGAGCGGCCGCCCGAGAGCTGCGCGACACAGATCTACCAGCTGGAACAAGTGCCTTTTCATACATCACTATACGTGCTCAATTAAAACAACATTATTATTATTATTATACCATCACGTCACGTTCATTGCGGGATTCAGAAAACATCGCAAGCCAATTATCTCTACAGACCTGATGTGTTTCGTCTACCTTCATCACTCTTTCCATACACGCAAACAAGTTTGGAAAATTTCTGACTTCCCACCTGCCAGTACCTGACCTCCTTGGTCAAGATAGGTGACACTTTGTGGGGATTGTACCTATGTCAGTTAGTATGTTTTGTATGCCGTTCTTATCTTAAACTAACAGAATATTAAGATATAAATACATATAAATATTTAATTAGAAAAAAGTCATCGAATATATAAATTGGTATTAAGTTGTCCAGCAATAGATTGATCAAATGGTTCATGATAGATTGAGTACTAAATCGGTTTCTATACTAAGAGGCGTTGACGCAGTTATTCGGGGAGCGATTAAGATATAATGCTTCCTTCTGTTTTTCAATCACTTCCAAAAGTTCAAAGATTAGCAATACCAGTATAAATTAACATGTGCTATTTGCATAGAAACGAGACGGCACAACAATGTGATAACTCGTGGAAACAATAAACTATAGAAGTACAATTGTATGTAACAAGAGCTCTGCGCGGCTATCTGGTCGTGTAGTAGCGCTGTCCGCTTCATTATGCAATTGAAACTTAGTGAATTATTACGCACGATAATAATCTTCATAAATAAATAAATGGAGGCAGTGTCGGCGGGACCGGCCGCGCTGTCTTCCCTCTTCCTGAGACTTGTAGTGCAGTTTAGCGGCGTACTATGGATTTATTCTTGTAATGCCACGGTGGGAAGCGTGCTTCAATATCTTCGGACTTCAGGCGGTCAAGAATTGAGATACCCTCATATTACTGTCATATTTTTTTCAAATTTTTTTATTTATTCATTGTTGGATATAGCTCTCTTTCAACATCTTTTTATCTGGCTTTTCACATGTTACTGGTTACTGTGGACTCTTTCCTTAATTATTACATACCGCAACGAGAGAATGTTATCAATATGATTTCCTTCATTTTCCATTGTTGGAATATCACTATTATAATAAGGACTATGGCCTTAACCCTCTCAATATGAGAGAAGACCCGTATTCCAGCAGTGGAATTGTAATGGGTTGAAAAATAAATAAATAAATAAGAAAATAACTAAATATCAGACTTTTTTTAGACAACGTGACATAAAACGAGACGATTATTAAAGTACATTTTAATGGTATTTCATGAGTTTCTTTAATCAAAACGTTATAGGCACCCGTTGTACCGATAAATCAAACTGAGCTGCGCAACTCAATATATCAGCAATCACTTGTGCCCACTTGGCCCACTTCCGAAGATTCATTCGAGATCAATCACCGGTTGACAGAGGTTGTCATCGTGCGGGCCGCGCCAACGTACGATGAGACCGCTTGATTTAATTAAGACAATCACTGAACGATATTCAATTTTCTTGTACACTGTGTTAAACTGTACGGAGCAATAGCTTCAATTTAGCTTCTTAATTTAAAGTTTTGTATGCAACTTGGATGCACTGATGACGTGAAATAATGATATACCTATTCAGTATATCATCAGCCCGTTTCCGTCCAGCGCTGTACATAGGCTTCTCCAATAGCACGCCATTAAAATCGACAACCCTTCGCATCAAAAATATTCAGTTATATATTCAGTATATGTTGTAGGAGTATTTAATCTACGTATCTTAAAGTAAGAAGATGTCACAGATTTGAGAATCGGATATACATACATACATATTGTACTTAGGTACATATGAAACGCTACAAATGGCACCGGTCGACCCTCCTAGGTCATGAGAAAAAATATTAAAGACGAAATTTAGGTTCACAGATTAATTATAGGTTCGAGTAAGGTGTTAGTCTCTATTCCGAATTTCAAATTTAAAAAAAAATCATTAGTACAAAATGGTGCAGATGGAAGAGATATTTTAAACCACACCACCAGTCTGTTATGACATACAAACAAACAAATTAAAAAATTAAATCGTTTACATTTTTTGTAACCCATCAATTCTCTTACCCCCGGAACACCTTATACACGTTAGTATCTGTATAAATGTACACCTATATCAATACAATGTTCTTTAGAGAAAATAATGTTCTTTGTTCGTTTTTAATTAATACATAAGACAGCAAAATGAGGTTTTGGCAATTATTATTTAGTTTTACGAGTTTTATAATAATATGAGAATGTAATAATAAAACATTTATGTACATATATATCTTCATATTCGTCATACAATTTTATGTAGGTTCGTTTAAAGAGACATTCTATAAATATAACACATGTATGTACGCAGATATATATCATAGTACATAATGCTTATAATTTATGTAACATGATGTACAAAAGTGATTTACACGTGTTACATATATCACTGTACATATTAATGAGTACTTTTGATGAGAATTTACACTCGGCATTAATGCTCGCAATAAATATAACCTTGTGTTCCAGTTCCGAAGCGTACAGGAGACGGTATTTCTCCCGTATTCCACGAACGCACAATGATCAAAGACATTCCAAGTTTAAGCGTCAATTAGGTATTCACTCACCGAAGAATATTTTCTATAAATAAAATCAAGCGAGCTAAATTTATGAACAACGGCTTCATATGTCACTAGAACATCGTTTTGTATACGTGCTGAGAATAAAAAATCGACAAGTTTAATTTCAGCGACATATCAATTTAGCTCGGCTTGTAAATATATGTATAAAACATTACACGTCCACGGAACAACATAATTTGCCGCGAGTGCGCTGTTGTTGTTAGCTTTTTAATTTCCCCGAGGCGCTAATGGTCAACTGACGTTCTCGGCGGTTCCTACAGTTGCTTCAGACGATAATTGCTTGTATTTCAATCTGGTCATAGCATCCGTTTCAAATAAATATATATTTTCCGACGATACTAGTCACAACACGTTATTCGACTCCGCGTAATAACAATAAAGTGTTATCACATTTCACCTTGTTATACCCGTTTATTGCCGCATAAATACTGCTGAAATACGTAAGAATTAAAACGTCAGTCTGTGTATTGTCGGAGATCGATATTGGATGTACAAAAAAAATGTACTTACACCAATATATATCCGGCAAATCGTTACGTTCGAACTCGTATGGACGATAAAAACATTACAGGACGCTCTCAATAAATACACATTAATGTCTCAGAGTATTCTGGTTTACATTCCGTGCGGTTTCCAACGAGTTTTATAAAAGCTGCGTTCGGCCGCACACGCAATTACAAGCGCCTCCTTGTGGTACAATCAATATTTACGATACAAATACATGTCAGACTACTACATTACTGCGTCGATTCGTCTTCGCGAGAGTAACTCGTTTCTGGAGCGAGCGATCAATGCGCGATTTCGATTTTTTTACTCGATACAAGTGTAACGATTTAAAATAAAGTTAAGCGCATACAGTCCGGCCCGCAATGTTCGTGTTCATACATAAATAACCCGCCATGCAATCATCCAACTTAATGATATTGCGATGCATTATCATTTCAGTCATTTGAAATCATTCCGTTCGTTATTCAAAGCAATTATAAAATTGAATATACCGATGCGGGGCACTTATACTTTTTACGTTGAGCATTTTTAGTACAAGCGCCAGGTTTAAATGCGTCAATACCAACACAAAATAAGAGTAATGGTTTCGTTTTCATAGTGTAGAAGTTATTTGCGGATACTAAAAATTTATAGATTCGCGACGAAAATGATCTTAAATGTAGTATCTATAAAGAGATTGCAGACATCATAAAATAAGCGGGCAAATTTTATAGCGCGGAAAACAATGCGCGATTGAAACAATCGAACAGCGATTCAGTGCGGGATGTTGGAGTGAAAGCACATGACTGAAACAAGAAAAAGCTTGCGAGCGAACCAGTTATTACACTAATCGCTGCGATATAATTCCCGAGTCAACTTAAACACAGGTTCCTTGCGGATCGAAATGCAAACATGGCGGCCGCTTTGAGTTCGCAGGGTTGCCAGATACTTGTGAACTGGGATGGATCTTTACATATTTCAAAATATACACAGAATATGGTACATAGCTATTTTTATACAAATGTATTTTTATTTTTTTCCTTGTGAAACGTTTATTGAACGAATACCATAAATACGAAGCTATCATTCTATGTAAAATTCATTAAACAAATTGCATATATTTAATAAAGCATTGCATCATTTATTGTCATTTAAATTTGATGATTTAATTTAAAAAAAAAAACTTTTTCATTTTTGGGCTTTTGTCACATTTATGGCAATTCTGGCAACCCAGCAGAAAGCGCGGGAACAGTCGCGTGCGGCTTCTCTAAGACGAATTTGCAAATTGTTCTTTAACGAGCCTATTGTTTATATGATATACGAGACAACCTGAAAGTCAATGGTGAGATTATTATCTTTTTAGACTATTTAAATGTTTGAAAGCCGCACGTATTGAGCAGCATGGAAACAAAATGTATTGCTAAATTCCACTTACTCAGAAATGCATAACGAGCGTGCATAATGTTTTTAATGAGGGTAATGTATTTTCAATTTATTCTAACGTATGCTATATTCGTAAAGGTTGCCCATGTTGTCGTAACAAATTAATTTCAGTGGGTTTTACGAGCAACGAGTATGCACAGCATTGATAGGCGATTGCTTAAAGTTCACATCGAAGAACTGAAAAGCTCGTAAAAATTTCTTCCAGCGGTTACCCGTCCTAGCCCTGTCCGTACCACGCGTTACTTGATTTTATGGATCGTTTGCGACCTGTCACCCGGCCTGGACTACGTGCCTCGGAATATAAATGTTATTTACCTTACGAATCATTTATAATGTTATTATTAATAATGAAACGGACCTAACTGCCTTGTGCCGTCTCGAAGTATGTTAACCCTAATATGAAAGTCTATAAATTGATAAATGAAGACAGAAAGAGTTCATTTTTAAAATAGCGCTAATAATACTTACACTCATAAGTACTCCGTATATATTTGTAATATATATATGTATTTTCGTACAACGCCGTCACGATCTTTTGATTTGCATTTCATAATATGAAATCTAGTGTTCTAAGTCACGCATACTCGTCTGGTTTTACGATATCATTGTGAAGATTTGCGAGTGATATCAATCACTATAAAACCGTAAAGGAAAACTTCGTGAGAAATTCTACATGCACAGTTCTTCATATTGTTCTCTAAGGCGCTTAAGATCTGTCAATTTGTACTTGGCGATAGTGGATCTAATCTTTTCATTACGAGTAGTAGACGAGACCCACGTCGGAGAGGGAAGCAATAGAAGAGATAATGGTGATGATTTCAAATTTTACGTAACATCACGTTTGTATTTCCTTAAAGCGGTAGGTAGAGGCGTGTAATACACTCCCACGACTCACCACTTCAATTTTAGGTACGTCCCACCAAGAAGTAGAGTATGCCCTATTACCGTACACCGAATCTAAAATTCGGTACTACTACGGGGAATACCAAATAAAACCTACTATTACTTTGCCCCACCCGGTGATCGAACCCAGAATCACTCGATCAGCAGTCACGCTTGCAACCGCTCGACCAATGATTCAATTTCAGGAATTTATTCACGATTAACAATAGTATTTCATCTCAAACAGTGCGAATTATGTTTAAACGCTCGGGAACAACGAATCTCTGTTACGGTATGAACATACAGACACCCATAAACATTTCACATGTTATTTATCACGATATTCGCGATCTTAGTGGGTGACCTCGTCGGTTTATGACCACGTTGAATACCACTACACGACTTCACGCTAACTAATGTTCTGAAAATTTATTCCCTACTTCATGCACATCATAATACCAACTTATAATAAATTATACTCGTAAGATCTCACGACGCCCGTTTTCTTCTTATTCTAATGCATTCAACGAATATAGAATACATTGTAGAAAGTAGAAGTAACATAATAGACATGTGGACTTTTATAATTTGTATATTGCTATAACATCATAAATATATCATACATCCCCCAAATCGGCTGGTCACCATGGGGGATTCCGACCAAAACCCTCCAAAGGAAACAAAAACAACCATAAACAACACAAACAAATATAAAAATAACAGCAGTTATATATTGCAATATATAATTTAAGAACTCTATCCATCCATGATTATTTAATGGATCGGAAAAAGCCACCAAAGATATAAAATACGATGTATTGGGAATTTAAAAAATGAGAAGATGCGGCATACAGATAAAAGAGGATTGAGACACGTGGCAAACTTTGGAGGAGGCCTTTAAACAATAGGAGTTCTTGCAGAGTGCAAATTAGTTACTAATATAAACTTAAGATAAACTTAAGAAAACTACACTAAAAAACCACTAACTAACACTACTATTAAGAAACAAATGAACTGTTGATTAACAGTAAGAAATAAGCGGCTTTTAAGTATTTATTTATATTATAATCTAAATTGAAGACTTTATTGATTGAAGTACATAATAAGAACAAAAATAAAAATAAAATAAACAATGGTACTTAATATAGTTTAGATATTAGACCATTAGGAATAAATTAATAAGTATATAAATTCGGTGTTTTCTGGTTACGCCGTAAGAGATCTAATGTTATAACATTAATAATAATATATCTTTTACGGATATAGTAGGATGAAATAACTATTCAGATTTACATGTCTTGTCAAGGAAACATGTTATAAGAATATAAAAATTCTTGAATAAAAGCAGACCGTAGACAAAATATACACATAAGTAAATAACAGTGTCCATACATATGAAAATCAAACCGTGGAATTAACTCGTAAAATGATTATTTGAAAAAAATATTGATACAGCACACATTATCATATAAGGTAGCAAAGTAATGGCCAATTTATAAGCTGTAGGTAGCACCACGCCGTTTTTAATTTAATAAACGTGATAGGCTTACATCAATTCGTTTGGATTTCTATTTACGTCGAAGATCCGAAATTCAAACAAGCGACACCGTATAATATGTTACACATATCCAGTAAAGACGACATTTATAGGCGACGCGATAACCAAATATTTATTAGCTTAAAGCAAATTAAAAGTATAAATTTAAATACGTTATGGAACTAAGCGAACGTTTATTCTGACACAAAGTCTCCAAATCCTGTTGAATGGTACGGCTTATAATGTCCATGCTCACGAGCGAGCCACTCGGGCGATTCAGAAATCTTTTCGCTTTATAATTTCTTATAATTTCATTCGAAACAGTTTATAATAATTATTCGCTTCGTTACACTGATATTTTGCTTCCCAATTAAAATTTTATTGCCGTTTAATTGCTTACAGATGTACAGTCCGATACTGATATCCACAACTGGATTGATTATATCCAAGATATTTCGCTATGAAATTATAAATTCGTGATATTAACAGATAATTGTGAACCGATAGTATTTTATTAGTCAATTATATTCAAGCAATTTGTCAATTAAAATTCTTGATTATATTAATTCGCCAATCGACCGCGGTCTGATAAAATTAAACCTTCCAATTTATCAAGCATCGTCGTGCGGACCTCCTAGCGTTGAGATGCTGAAGATTAGGTAATTAAAGTTAGGTTCTTTTAAGGGAACTATTAAAGACTTATATATGGCTCGGTAAGCATGCTGCACAATTATTCGCGAACCCCCCACAAGGCACGCCTCGGTCGCCCGCGCACTATATTTTAAATTTATCACCTGGATATTAAATGTCATCCCACATATAAATTACAATCTGTAATAAGTCAGGGAATTGGCACGATCGGTGCGCCGCGTTGCTTTTGTTCATGTAATTGAAATTATCAATTTGCAATTACCGTGTTTGGAGCCGCCGACGGACGGGTCGGGCGATGTATTGTATTTATTACAATAGTCTTCGCGTGACTCACATTACCACCACCAAATATAAGGTGTGGCTACATTATAAAAGTCTTTAAAAAATAATAATATTCCAATAATCGTTAGCTTGAAAGACTTACTATTTATGTCGTAATTATTGTCCGCTTTAAGACGAAATCAATATATTTTCAGTTGTTACCATTCTTTGGATATCTAAGGTGCATTTTCAACGTCAGTTTTGCTGTTATTCTTTTAAGGATTAACTCTCTTAGGTCTTGTGTCAGTAATTTACGTGTATCCTTTTTTGATCACAGTAACAATTATTCAATTTGTTACAATACTATCTCCATGCTATTGTTTACTTTTTGCAAAGATAGTCGCTTGCAATTCACAACCTTACTATATAAGAAATGGCTTGAACACGATGATTTATTTTTATAGTCCTCCTAGCCCTTGCCCTAGGACTCCTAGGAGATTATCAGTGAACTACATGAGAAAATAGGAAGTCGTCCGTCCTTATCGGGCAAGTCATCGCTCTTCCCTTTCATTTCAACGTGAGGGTCGGCAGCAGCGCACGATGGCAGGATAGATAGTTCCAGTCTGCTAAGGAATTGATACTAAATGTTATAGTAAATACTTATGATAATATGGAGGAGAAATAGAAAGACCAATTTTCAATTATTTTCAAGTGATCACTTATGTGGGTATAAGCTTCAATATAGAAAAATCACGGCAGTTCTGTAGGGTAAAGATATTTGGCACTTGGTGCACTCTACCTATACTATACGGGAGGCCTGATGATATTACAGTAGTATAAACTTTATCGTAACCGTTCCTCCTCACATAACCAGCAACCGAAAACTTTAACTAACTTTATGATGCAACTGATTGCACTCTACCGCCTGAATCGAAGCATTAAATTGATTGCAATCTGTATTTCATTAACAAACTTTAACCTCAGTAGCGATAACCGCGGCTTATAATATAATAAGTGTAAGATATTAAATGTTTCCAATGGTAAGGTTTTATACAGCGAATAAGTAGAGCTTTTCTCTTACAATGAAACACTGAAAGATCGTCAACAACATTATATAGGTTTCTCGAATAAAATTGCATTCTCTATTATAAAAAATAGAATTTGTTCGGGCTCAGAATTATTTATAATATATTGTTAATACATAGTTACGCCAGGCCTCTTGTGGGATCAGGAAAAAGAGTAGGTACATGTATTTATCCTTCGTGCTCTTCTATACTTATTGTCATTAATTGTTTTAAAGAAGAGTATTTATATAAATTATGTAACATAAAAATCATACGTATTTTGAACAGTTTAAAACCGCCACTAAGTACAACGCCCTCTCGTGTGAAGCAGCGTTACAAAATCAACCGCTGAAAGTATGGAACTGAAAACTGAAAAGTCCTGCACTCAATGTCACAGTAGTACCTACCATTAATTCAATTACATAAATACGATCTGCAGTGTATGACAGAGTTAATTTTTCTTAGTTTATATTTTATAATCTCCCATATCTGTGATTTGAAATTAAAAGGAAAACATAGACAAACATTTGTTTTATTTTGTGGGAAAATGTCAAACGTTAGAGACCTATAGTCCCTTATAAGCTCTCTGATAGTAATGATTGTAATGATTCGAGATGAAAATAAATAATTATGAACACTACATAATGATTTCAACAAAATATAATATTTTCTTCAGTTTATTTTTTGACTAGCTCATCGGTCGAATGATTCAAATCGCGACGGCCGATCGGAAGGCCCTGGCCTTGAATCCCGGGACTGGTACAATAAAAATTTTTCAAATTTAATTTTTCTATGTAACGTTCTAGTAATCGCTCGGAGTCTGGATCTGTGTCAGGTGTACGGCAGTAAGCTTCCCACCTATTCCAATATGAGACATAAACATAATTGGTAAAATCTGGAAGTGTTGTACACTCCTTAAAATAGCACTTAAAGTGGCTACATTATAAAAATATTTTAATTAAACGTACTAAAAAACGATACAAATCTCAAAGGACAATAAACAGTTAGGTAATATCCTTAACATGCCGAATAAATGTTTATTGTGTCATGTTTTAAAATACACCGATATATTTTACATGTAAATATATACGTCTCGGATCGTACTGATCGCGGAGTACATTCGCATTGGTAGTACCAACTAAAGCACTTGTGATTTGTTTAACAACGCCAATGGCGGCACAGGTGGGCATCGCAACGTATCGCGTTACGCGCTTTGTGCGTCGCGATCAAACTTTTCCGGTCGGAACTGGGTAGCACGCCCATCACACGGCCCTTTGTGCGATCCATTAATTGGCCTTTCCATTCAATATCTCTTAATAACAAAACATGAGAAAAAAAACAATAGAAAAACGCAACGCACCCCGAATATTGTATCGCGGTACACACACATCCGTTTGCTTATTGTACCTCGTGTGTACAAACTGTAATGCGATATTTTCGTAAGCGATTTGTAAGTAAACAGACGGGCGGGACAGGAAACTTTACTTGTTACATCGCACTGATCATTTTGCGGACTCGCGTTTATTGTACGAATATCGTATGTCTTCTGCATATCTACTTGTAGGTACCCGTGTGCGTGGACACCGCAGGTGCAACGTATGCGCTCGCGAACTTTGTATATAACAGAAGCCGCGTTTGCATTCTGATAATAATGCATGTTTATAGAACAATGGTGGTTATTCTCTGCTAATAATATACAGGGAGATATAAACAGTGTATTTCCTAAAGCTATAAAGCCTAAATATAAAGTACCTGGATGACCGAGCCCAGCTCGGCATTTTGATTTTTTTAGGCACGAATTAGATGCGTTGATAAAGG
>DWDT01001883.1:0-14824 GCA_018245595.1 Microceris scylla | reverse complement strand
ATTTCGTATTTAAAATATTAGTAATATTGTCACAGCACTGTAAATGCAAACAAAGCTTCCGTGCTTGGATGTCGAAACCGAAAATCCTTTCGAATGTCCACTGTAAACAATAAATTTACATAAAATATAAAGCTTGCCAGTGTTCGGTTTTAAATTGGCAATGTTAGCGCAATCCAAACAACTCCGCCTAGTTATCTCTGTACCTACCGGTCACGGAACGCTTACTGAACTTTATGGACACACCCACGAAACGAGCTCCATCGAATAGATCAGATTTTGAACCTTACATGGATTCAAGTACATGCCTTCATTGGTGTTTAGTGGTACTTGAGAACAAAGAAGTTTAAGTCATCTTGATGATATGTCTGTGTAGCATATGTGTAGGTATTAACGATTATACATTCCTTTTTTATATCTTTTTTTAATTAATGAAATTAAGATAATTAAGTAACAATTATACATCGAATTATTTTTTAATTTTTTTATAATTTTCGAATTAAAAGGATTAGATAATTTAAAAAAAATATTACAGTTAAAATGCAATTTAAAAAATGCTTCTTGTGCTCGAATATTGTGATTAAGAAATAAAAACATTGATCAGTGACATTTCCAGTACGACGTAACATGTTTCTACCTTGGAATAGCTTAATGTTATATATTTAAATCACATTTGAGTGGTATTAGCATATCGCAAAATGGTACTGGCGTGCCGTGAAATAGCACTGGCACACATAAATTATCTCTCGAATTAAAGAATCTAGGGCGGTCTCTTTAGATAAGCTGGTCTGTTGCTCATGCGTATGACCATTTTTGTTTATCACGTCGAAAATATGATGGTCTCATTAGGTAAACAAATTTTTTATGTGAAAGTTTAAGCAGGTTTAGAATTGTATGAAAGTTAAAAAAGTCACTATAACGAATCCGTAGTTCGGGAAAGTGGTTTGTTTCAGAGCTTTCAGTTATGTATCAGTTCAATAAGGTTTAACTTATATATACATATATGGGAAATACGCAAATATAAGTAAGAATTAAAGTATATGAAACTTTATCGAGGATAAACGATGCAGATTTTGTAGTCGAATTTTGCAGGGTATACTATAACCATGATGTTGGTAGCGCACTACCTGTAGGTTGATAGCACAGTTGGCTGTCGTAACGTTAATTACCAGAATTACGTAGCCCAGCAATTCCGAGTTGCACTGCAGTACAAGCAATGCGCTTACCAATCGGTTAGTCAACTTTTAAACGAGGGAGGTTTTCTATTAAAGAAGTACAAAAAACAAGCGACGTTCCCGATAGGATGTGATCATGTGTCAATTAGTGGACTAAATAGGTCAGTACTACACCGATGTCTGTAAGCCAACTTTTCCCAGAAGATAATGACGTACTGATCACTTAAAATGGCATTGAATCTACCCCTCCAAAGTCGGTGACATGCTCCCAAAACATGTATTAGTAATACATTTCCAAACAATCGTTGCGCAAAGAAAGTGTTTTTAGAATTTTTACTATGTTGATTGTAACACAGATTATATTCTGCTGGCGATGCACTTGCGACATAATGAGTTTGGCGTGACGTTACTGTAACAAAAGCTATCATTCTGCTTGCTCCACATGAACAAGATCATTCGACTCCGCCCAACCACAGCGCGCTCTATCATAAACAGCTATCCAGTGAGACGCAGACTTACCCACCTAATAATAATTCTACAAAGATACTACAAGGCACTTGTAGTCTTATTTTACGTAGCATGTAACTATAGAAGTATGTATCGAAATATAAATAAAGAAATAGAACAATAAATGTATATTTTCGCGTTAAAAGTATACTCATACCATATGTCACAATCGCGCAAACGGTTGTAAGCGCGCCTACCGATATACAGGACCTAGGTTTGATTCTCAGGTCGAGTACTATTGGATTTTTCTATATTGAACTATCTAGTAGTAGCACGAAGTCTGATTTAGGCCCGGTACATGGCAATAAGCTCACCCAATTTTCCGTAATTTGACCAAAGCGTGGAAGTGTGCAGTACCTCTCTGTGTATCTCTTCGGGAATTACAGGCGTAATGTTACGTAAAATTTAGATAATATGTAAGAACACTTCAGAATTATGTATGGTGATCGTTCAGTCTCAAACTAATCACTTCTTTATCACATATTCATCTCATTTAAGTGACGTGATGTCACTGGAGTATAATGAACATGTGATACTGCAATGTAACAAGCAAATTGTTGGTCTGGTAATATCTTTGATATCCATGACATAGTAATTATATCATATCTAGATGGATGGAAGCTTTTGATAGTGAAGTCATTGTGTGACTAATAATTATACGTCTAGCGATCAAGATTTGTGTGGTGATTGTCGTTGTGACGAATCCTATGCATCATACTTTAGAGTCATTTAGAAAAGTGATTGGACCTTCAAGATTTATATTAACATAATTATTATAATCATCAGTTTGTTCCGGTCCACTCCTGGCCGTAGGACTCTCCAACAGCCCGCTACTAAGCTCTATCTTCAGCTCTTCGTTATCAACCACTGCCAGTCATTTTACTTGTATCGTCACTGCACTTGGCTGGAGGGCGTCCTACTTCGTTTCCTAAGAAGCGGTTACATACGTCGGTTTGAACTGCAGTCGGGCGAGCTTAAACTGCACCTCAGAAATGCGTCAGTGCTTCGGGGCAAGGGGTAATATGGATTAGATCTATAATGAAAGTCACTGCCAATACTCCATTATCCGTTGCTACGTAATGCACTATTCCACGTTCGTGTTTATCACTGAAGTAAAACGGATCTACTTATAAAAAAAAAAAAACCTTATTTATTGCGCTGTATTTCAATAAAACATATATGTATGTTATAATCCCAACCATATGTTTACAAATAAAGCGTTATATGTTTAAAGTTGTCTGATAAAAATCGCTTGTTGGCGATAAGACCACCTTTTATATACTTTTCGTCTTTTAAACTCGTATTGCTTCCGTGGGTGCACAGTAAAGAATAATTGCATTATATAATGAGGTATAAAATGTAGCTTTTATGTTAGGTTTTATTGGCGTATAGTTAGCTTTTATGTTAAGCTTTTAATGTTTTACAGTTAAAACTTCCGCTAAATATAATCTGTAATCTGTATGTCTTATTGGCCATAAATATACCTCATTGCCATTAATTATATACTATGAGATAACTTCACTTAGGAGCTGATATTAAATGTAATGATAATTACTATATAAGCCTATGTCGTATGCATTACGTGTGTGTTACTAATCGTTCGTATGTGTTACCAATAGATCTAGGGACGAACTGTTTCAGTAAGATTCAGCTAATCTTAGTTTTAAGAGTTAGAGATGGCGTCATGGTGATGATATGATATTGTTATACGGTGGGCATATTTTTTAGTACGGATTATAAAAAATTGTTGTTGAACTGTGTTGAGCAATGAAAATACTTCTGGTTTTTCAACTTGTTTTATTATTTTTAGTATTCAATATTTCTAGGGATATCGGGGGCGCGATGGTACAATTGGTATATCTTTTGTTGGATCCGTAGTCGTCATTGTAGTTTGGCAGTGGCGGCAGCATAGAGAAGGAAAAAAGGTTCAAAAAACTGGTGACGACTTGTCAAAAATGGTTCAGTGTTGCCACCTCCAGCTGAACCATAGATTATAACCGTTAACAAACTGTTCTCAGTGGACACCTTCTGATATATATATTTTTTAAATTTAGCAACAGGCTCATTCCCTATTACATGATGTGACACGTAACAAAATTGGTTAATCATGGAAATGTACTATATTCCTCTGCCTATCCTCTCTGGGAAATACAGGCGTGATATTTACTGGTAGTTACGATTGCAGCCGTTTAAACTTCTGTAATGTTTAAACAGTTACATGAAACAATAAATCCGACCGATTACTTCCGTTACGTATAAAATAGTTAATGTCTTAGATACAATTGTAATTACAATAGTTGATTACAATCTGCGGTAATTACGCGCGCTGTTTTATTTAATTGACGTTCGATTAGTGTTCCATGATTAAAGATGAAGCAATTATGTTGTGTTTAGTTTATGGTCGCGATGGAGCTGGGAATTTATGAGCTACACTGCGATACAGATGTAAAACAAATCAGTTATTTTTTTTTAATGTTATTATTATTATTGTTATATAACGAAAAATATGTATCTGTATTCTTACAGATCTTCAACATTCATCTCTATTTTCAAACACGCTTGTCTTTTAGGTTTCCTGATGTAATCAGTTGATATTCGTATATAGATCCAGTAGTGGCAAACAAGGAGCGCGAATGATGATGTCTCAGGGTAGGCAGAGTGCGCCGAGTGCAAATATCTTTATCTGTGGAGTACTGACGCTATGATCTCTTCATGGACGTGTTAGATATGTATATTAAAAACACACGCTTATTCCTGTTCATTTATTTATTTTGCATGCTTCTGCATGTTGTTTGGTATATTCCTAATAGCCATGGAAGTGCGAATTAGCCGCGCTGCTCCGAATGAGGTTGCACCGCGTTTCACTTGTCGAGCTCATTGTGCTCAGATTCGTATGTATAAACAAAAGCAAACTTTTACATCTCGCAACGGTGAGGCAGGAAGTCCAGTAATTTGTATTTTTTCATGAAGTTTATTTCAAAAATTTTTACAATATATTCAAACATTTTTTTAACAATAAAATCATCTACCCCTGTATAGTTCAACTGTTGAAAACGGGACAATGAGAACTGTAAAGTCCGTAGTCTGCCACGCTGATCAATTGCGGATTGGGAGAAAACTTCTATTTGGCATAAGACTTCTTCTCTTCTTTCACTTTATTTTAATTATTAGTAGTTCTTGCCGTCTAAGGTTAATGCCAGCCAGCAAAGAATAATATGTAGTTGCTAATGGCAGTTTGCTAGAAGCGACTTTTTACGTCGTTTCGAATAACAAATGTCGATCGCCTAAAATTAAAATATTGATAACTTCTAGTAGATTCTTTATATTTTATTATTATAACTATACAATCACGCTATGTCCTGTACGATTTAGGTAGAGAATATAGACAGCCATATGTCTGTCCCTGCTAACGTTCTTTCTCTACGTATTCTATTCATACAGGTTGGAGTACGCCGCCTTTCTAGAGATACATGTATGTATTATACAAAAGATTGTTAAGCATAAGCTGATCAGTATCAACACGTGACAAGTGCTGCTCCACATGGCACAATGCGGTAATTACACAGATGCAAATCGCGTGCATGCGATTCCATTGTTCGGTCGCGAACCTCCCTATGCGGGTAACGCAACGCGAGCATGGTAGACGCATGCGATGTGCCACTCAGACATGCTTTCGCAGTTGCTTTGATTATCCTAACGTTTATTGTTTAATGGTTGGATATACTTATGGTTAATGTAATAAATATATTATACATATAACCTTTTACCATTGCACTGTTCTTTCATAGTGAGGAGGTCTAAGATTGTAATCCGCGCCCGCGCTGACAAGTCTGAGTTGGTAGATTTTATATGCTTTAATTAATGTTGTATTGGATTTTAAGCTGGGAATATTCCATGTGACTTTTTTTCAGGATTACAGCAAATAATATTTATTCTATAATAAGCACATTACTTAGTAAATTTAGCAGGATATTGAACCCTAATCCCACGAGATAGGAGGCTGAACTGTACACCACTGTTTTATCACTGCACATTATACTGTAATATAAAGATATAGGTACATACATATTAAAAATGACTGCTCAGATATTATTCTTTTCGACCGTCGATACACAAACGAGTCAGTGGTTAACCCCGTCAACCTGTTTGGAGGTTTTATAACCAGCCAACAGCCTCGGGCAAGGTCAACCCATTATTATGTTATTACGTAACAAAGCAACCGGAACCGATTATTCGGCGCGCTCCGCGAATATGGGAACGGTAACGAAATTCTGTTTCGATCCGTCATCCATCCCAAAACCGACATCATTCAATGTTAAAATACATATGATTATATGTTATACTTGTATTGTATATAAAATACATATGATTATATGTAATACATATGGTTATTATATTATAACATATGTTAAAATACATATGATTATTTTGTAGCCATATAAGGCACCGTAAAGTTAAAGGCAAATTGACAGGAATCACTATATGACTGTCATAGGGCAGGGCGCGGTGGCGTTTATTAGGCGAAGCTATGTCCAACAGTGGACTGAGGTAGGCCGACTGGCTGATGACGATGACGATGATGATTACAAATATATTACTGAAGGGTGACGTCATGTATGTATTATGGTGAAAGAAGTTTATGATTACATATTCGAGTAGACACGCGTACTCGTATGTACGTAATATATCTATATATGTATATCAAGGACCTACCTAATTAGATACAGTTTTAAATTTTAGACTTTTTATATAATGAACTTATTTTATTATTGTGTGAAGAATTTTACACCACATATACTTAATTTTATTAATATGTCAACACGCTAAGTCCTTTACGAGGTAGAAAGACCACCGAAATAATAATAAATTGTATACATATAAATTAATAATAATACACATGTTATTAATATTTGCGTAATCATATCATTGCATAAAGAGCGGTCGTAAATGACGCATTTCGATTAACATTACCCTTATAAATATTATGCGTTTCCTTGTTACAGATAACCTATGGTGAGGGCAAGTCGAGGGACTGACATCGAACCTGAACTTTTTGATATAACCTCTAACCTTCTAGTGACAGTGTCTCACTGACAGCGTACCGAGAGACTCGTGTGGATTTATCATTTTTAACTTATATTGATTTTTAAGCCTCCGTTGATTCGATTTAAATCAAAGTGTACAGAACTATGAGGATAAGTGCATCACATAAATAATACAACTTGATAAGAACTGTGATACAGTGATGGCGTCTTGGAAATGGTGTGTTTGGACAGTGTTACTCGTGGTGTGCGCGCTGGGGTCAGTGTCGGGTCTGGACAATGGGTTGGCGCTGACACCACCAATGGGGTGGCTTGCGTGGGAACGTTTCCGGTGCAACACTGACTGCAAGAATGACCCCGATAACTGTATAAGGTGAGTTTTAACTTTACTATGTTTTATAGTACCTAATTCATCAAAAATAAAATAATTTTAGTCGCAACAGCAACTAATAGTAAGAAAAGATAAAAATGGAAACACGTAGAAAGGGATGGAAATTTAAAAATAAAATCATTTAGTTTACTTTCCTCATTTCGAACAAGACGAGTTGTCTTAGACATTATCATTTTCTCATTTAAGCTCCAACATACAAACTTCTAAGAGAGAATGCTATTGAAACTTTTTCTTCCATTAAATGGTTATATTTCTGACTTCGAAGACTTCCTAAAAATCTGAGTTCCTTGGAAAAATACATGAATACAATAAATAAATTTACCCTGAATATAATCTCTAAAGTTCTGAAAACAAAAACATGTCCAATGTTTTTTGCTAGACGCTAGTTTCAATATACAAATGTGTCCAAATCTATATATTTTATTACAATTATTATTATTATTATTATCACGCCAGGTCCCTTACGAGGCTGGTATAGACCACGCAGTGCCAAATATTGCTATATTTATATTAAAATGTTAAAATAAACGCTCTAACCGCGTTATATAGTTGTACAAATGTTGAGATTCGTAGTTGTGTTTTTCCAGTCATCGATTTTTCCACCATATGCATGATCTTACAGATGCTACTGTGCATCAACGTACCGTTTACAAGGGAGTGGATGACTTTCACGTCCATTTTTTTGTGTTCTTTATTTATTAACCTGCTGCGCACAGACTATGAGTTGGTGTACTGGACTATAGACCTTTTCAAACAAAACGTGAATGAGTATTTACTTGACAAGCAGGCTACATCCTAAGCCTCGTCGCTTTCCTTCAGGCAAAACTGGCCAAATGTCAGCCTATACCGAAAAAAAAGAAAGAAAAAAGTAATTGGATATCTCAGTGGCTCTTAAAACAAATCTGCATCCAGCACTTATGTCCCTCTTATGTCTCTCAGCTCTCATATCTCTCTTTATTGCTTTATATGTAATTTAAACTTGTGATACAATATAATGCTATTGTCAAATTTGATAGTATCCATGGATTATGTAGTTATGGTTTCTTGACGTTAATTATAAATCTTTCTTTAATAGCGATCGTCTGTTCCGGACCATGACGGATATCCTGGTCAATGAGGGTTACGCGGCTGTGGGCTACGAGTACATCAACGTGGACGACTGCTGGCCGGAGAGGGAGCGCGATCCTCGAGGCCGGCTTGTGCCAGATCGCGAAAGGTTCCCCTATGGCATGAAGAGTTTGGCTGATTACGTAAGTTGATTTTTTTATTTCATTGCCATGAAAAAAACATTAGGATTGAATATGGCTGGACCCTTTTTTGTATTTAAGCACAGTTTCACAAAACATTATTCCCGTCCAAATAGGTAAAAATATAAGTTTTACTCACTCACTTCTCTAACTTAGAGATCTAATGCGAGTATTGTGAGACTGTGCGATAGGTTTTGATCCTGCGCTGTTGTACGTCAAATTCTGGGTTGGAGTTCGTGTAGGTCCGTTTCAAGATCTCAGATCGCCTTTGACTTTAACTCGCACATCTTTAAAACAAAATACAGGTCAAACTATTTGCAATCTACTATGTACCATCGACCAGCAACGTTCGCCTTGACTCGTATAGAGATCACACGTCATTTGTCAAGTTAAGCAATGGAGAACTTCAGCGATCGCCGTTTCGGTGGATACGTGACTGGGAATGAAGTAACATTCAAATCTCTTTAAAAGAAGAGAGCCACGCCTAGCTATCGTTAGCGAGTATTGGTGGAAATAGCAAGCATTCCGCTTATATACGCGAACTATAACACATTACACTTGCTTGATTAAAATCATAAATGTCTTCGTTGTGAGCTATAATCTTCGCAAAATGCGGTTAGTGTTGCTGCAATCATTGCAATTTTGAATATCGTAATCCAATAAATCACTGTCAAGATTATTACAAGTATTTTCGTTTAAATTATTCTTAATTTCATCGATCAAGGCTGGAACTTGTTGTCGTCAAGGCGCAAACCCATTGAGAATGTTTTAGCGTTTTTGTCATTTATACAAAAATTGATTGAATCGAAGCAAGTCATTCATTATTGAATATAATGTCTAGTCTATATCGGGTATTTTTTTTGTTACCTATTGATTTTTATTTATTTCAATTTGGATTCATTGATTATTGCCTTACTAGAATGTTCTGTTACCTTCCCTGTTGTTACATAGCACTAATAAAATTAAGTATTTTGTCGCCTCAAAAAATATCGAACACTATTCGTTATAGTAACAACTATGAGAAAATTAAAATTATGTGATAATTTTATTTATAAAAAGGAAGTAAAACGTGTTGATTGTCGAAAACAAGAAAACACATTCACATTTTTCAATTATGGGTGAATACGTCATCGCTTCATTCGTTGCTGCAATTAAAAATCCCTGATTAATACATAATTTTAATTTATAATACGTATTTCTGCACAGAGTGATTTTAAATGGACTGCTGACATGCTAGCATGTTTGTTCACTTATCATCAAAAAAGTACGGAACCAATTCCAATGAAATTGTATAATATAATGGGTTATTATCGGGGTAAGGACATATAATATTTTTACGCGGGGAAAAATCTCTGATATAATATATATGTATATATGTAAGTGAAGGTAACCGCAAGTAACAAGTAGTTTGCTTCCTTAAAATGTAATGCGCCTTACAATTAATCAATGGTGTTTAATGAAATCGTACGTACAATTAAATGAATTGTACATAATAAAGTAGCTGTCAACCGTAAAACAGTTTTGTCACGTACCGTGTGAAGATCGTTGATTCTCATATAAATTCACGTCAGATTTAATGATCGCTGTTGCGATATGAAGGTCTGTGAGTATATGGTGTTTTAACATGATGTACGTCGTATTAAATACGTGGCATGACTTTTGATGTATTGCTATCATGAATAGTTTGTATTAACATAACATATAGCAAATGGTTTGTTTGTACTTTTGAATGAGGTAACAGCTTTAACTATTTATCCGACACCGTAGACTATAAAATAATAATAAACTTCACTAGTAATCCCGCTTCTCACGTACTCTTAACATTTTGTTCGATAAATGACTAAATCTATATTTCATAAAACTATTATACTTAAGTCAAGCTTTTTGTACACACAGATATAACACTAATTCTTGGTATTAATTACACAAATATTTATTCTGAATGGGCTACCTTCCAACAATTCCGGTTCGTTAGTAAGACTCACTAACCACTAAATCAATACGACCTGTCAGTCAAGTTGGCGCTCAAGTTGGCAGTCAAGTCAGTAGTCAAGTTGCCATTCAAGCTGGCAGTTCTGTTGTTAGTCAGCTTGTTAGCCAAGTTGGCATTCAAATTGGCAGTAAATTTGATAGTCAAGTTGGAAGTCAAGGTGGCAGTCAAGTTAGCAATCAAATTAGTAGTAAAGTTGACAGTCAAATTGGCAGCCAATTTGGCAAGTCATGTGTGATGTTCAATCGAAATGGAATTCTTTTTCACACCATATCTTTGGCGGTCAGACGTAGGCCTGTGGTTTAGTGGATGGTTACATAACAAAAACAAACGTGAATGTGAAATTAATAAGCTAGTAGGCCGTAGATAGTTTTAAATCGAAAATGGTGTTCACATGTGGGTTAGTCGGTCAAACTTGTTTGGTAAACACGGTTACGTATTCACCTACGTACCGTGTTTGGATTTTAAAACATTATATGTTTTATTATAGGCTCATCATTTGTTCCATAATACGCATAAAATGAATGGTAAAAAGTGGAAGTATTATACTTCTCTGCATACCCCTTCGCGTCAATACAGGTGTGTTTATGTTTATGCAGTGTTGATATAATTAGATATTATTCAGGCAGGCAGAGAGCACCGAACAGTAGAAACATCTGCTTTTACAGATTTGCTTCTTCTATATTATCTAATCACTATATACCTACATACAAGCCGATTTCCGAGACTTCTAACTCCCTCAGCGCTGAGTATTTGGCCTGTTTGCTAAAGATAGGTGAGTCTTATTCTCTTTCGGCACCCATATCCATCATTCACATTCATTCATCCATCATTCGCATTCATTCAGTTATCCTCATTGCGAGTAAATTCTTTACGGGTAAGATAAGAAAGCATGCCGCTGAGTTAATTTGCTTCAATTTGCATAATTTAATCTCTTCAAACCATCTGATGCCGGTAAAGTATTCTACTGGCAACATCAGCAGTTTAATATGGAATTTAAATTATGTTATTTAAGGCAATTTGTGGCATTCGTGTGCATTGTGGCTTTGAATATTTATTTACGTAAGGACGCATTAAGCATTAATGTATCCTTGTTTGTTAGGGTTGCTAGAACGAAATGCTTACGAAAAAAAAAATATCATTCTTAATGTAATTTCTGATACATAGCCCTAAGGGAATCTTGGGTGATATAATAATAATAAAATGACAATACCCATTGATTTGCAACGTAGATTAAAAATAAAAGTTTAGTACCATTTTCTCTTGTATTTCATATCTCACTCACACTCATTATTGAGGAATAAGGTGGACCTCTTCATTATTAAATATAATGTATCTACCACACTTTCGATCTTAACATACTGGAAGAATTTTTACGCAATAAAAACATTCCTTTTTTAAGTCTTCAAAAAATTAGCTGCGTTCATACAACTAAGTATAATTATAATAGGAGAAACGATCATTCAATTAAGCTTAGCTGCGTACACACGCAAAATTTTTCTACTTAGGAAAATGTTAGAAAAGAAAAGTGAGCTCAGCACACATCTGTCACATATTACTATTGATAATGTTTCAGCACGCGTTCGCTAGAAGTACGCAGCCGTGTTGAATGTCGTGTGCGTTCCACCTTCGGTTACTTTCAATTTGTCATACATGATACATATCAGAGAACACATTGGCTGTATCAATGTAAGAATGGAATCTAAAGCGACTGCTAAAATGCGAATGTGGATGGATGCAAGTGCATTTACCTCGGATCAAGACTTACCTAGCTTCATCAAATATGTATGTACCTCAGATATTGGTTGAAGAGAACCTGCGAAACCGTCTTGTGCGTATGAAAAGTGTGTTCAATGTTAAAAAGCACTTCGTGCCCTGCCCATCCAATAAGAGACATGACGTATCGATATACAAATTATAAGTGCAAATGTTTCATGTAAACTTTAATATATGTAGTTAATAATTTTGCTGAAAATTTATTCTTATTACCACCGTGGTTTTGTAGGGTATAGATGTAGGTAAATTTTAATGTAAACATGAATTCTGACTTTGCCTAATCTGTGTCAATTTTTTATCTTGCATAGTAGCGGTGAATTAAAAGCAACCAATCTGTGGCAATACTGTTATTTAAAAAAAATCACATTTTTAAGGCAAACCATAGGTACTTCTGTAATTATGTGATATCAATAAATTGCTTTGTGCCAAAAAAATTATAACATAAATGGTCTCCCGAGAGTTTTGCCGTGGAGACCATTTTTGTAACAAAATAAAACTCTTTGGACCGGGTATACAGTCGTGTTCGGTAACACAATTTCCTCCCATTTAATTTAATGTTTATTTATACCTAACACCGTATAAAACAATGTATGTATTTTGGAATTTTGTAATTATTTTGTTGTGTGTGTGTGCTGTGTGTGTCTAATGGTCGCGTGACTGTGCCGAGTGCCGCTAAACGCAGATTGATTGCGCGGCTCTTCACCTTGCGCAACCGACGCGTATCGGTTCACTACTCGCGTACACACCATACGCCGCCGGTGTACATCGACGTCGTTTCTATATGACGACGCACGTGCGAATTCTTCATAATTCTTCATTTCAATCCTTTACCTTAAGAGTTTATTATATTACAGTGTTATGATACGCGTGATATTGCTGCTCGTATTCGTTCGTATCTTACGAATACGAGCAGCAATATCAACAGAAAAGTCGTATCAATACAAGCGTAAAGATAAAAATTTAACAGTAAATGGCACTGTAACTTTCACGTTTATATTTGTTTGTGATGTTTAATTTTTTTTTATTATCTTTGCATTTAATCGTTTTGCTGCACAAGATTTTCAAATATAATTATGTATGTATATTCGGTGAGTAATAAGTACATTTTTTATTACAGGTAATTATAACGCATATTTTGCCTTGAATAGTGGCAGGCGATAAGAATTTAAGTTTTTTAATCTCCCAGCCATTCTTTTGATATGAAAATATTGATATAATATATTTCAGGAGGCAATTTTTTTAAAAATGCAACTACTCATAGATTTTTTTAAGCTTAGTTGCGTCAGTGGGACTTAGTGAGGCAATCTGGAAGGTATGTGGAATCCGCTTTACAATGAAGAATGCTAAATAAATACCAATTAATCCTCATAATGCCTTTCTAATCGCAATCTCTCGAATCTAGTTCCATTTGCGAAATGCATTTGCGAAACATGAAAATTGCGCGGTTAGCATTTAAATGTATTTGTATTATGTTATATATGGCACGAACAGAAAAAGGGGTCTGAAGAATGAAAGAAATTAAAACATAACTGTTCTCTTCAAATACTATTGTTGCAAAAAATGACGCTTTTGCTGATGAAATCAAAGCTAAGATAAACATCAAATATTTTTGCCATACACATTTTTTATAACAAATTAGTTATCATCTTCGACTATTCTGAGCAAAGGCAAAAAAGAGTATATTGATATTTTAATAGCAAAGTTCCTGTAGTCAACGCGTCTAAGAAATTGACAATTTTCAGAGTTTCAATTTTCTAATTTTTGTAAAAAAATTTCTAAAAATTTTTTACGACCGTAACAAACAAACCGAAACAAGAATTACACATATCCATAGTTCGAAACGTGAGTAGGTACCTAATGCTCTATGGTTCAAACATCTCTTTCACAAAGAAGACCACGAAAAAAAACAATACCATACGTTTTAGTTTCATCTTTTTGTTCTAGATTTCTGTACGGGTACATTCTCGATTTTTCATTAAATTAACAGTTTTATCGTTTTTAGTCTGCCCCTACCAAGTACCATATAAAACATTCAAAATACGTTTTGTTTCAAAATACACTTAAAACTAAAATGTCGTAGATGTTGTTGACACGAACCGTCAACAGGTAGTAATTCAAACGATTTTATTTTCTTATTTTGAACATATTTTGCTCGTTTATTTTAAATACCTCCCGTATTAAGTATGTTATTTAAATTTTTTGTGACCAAATATAATTTATTGCTTCGAATTTGAAGTCACGTATATAAAATGGACATAAAATATATTGTAGTTAAACTATGGAAATGCCTTGTCTCGGATTTAAAATATCCGAAATATGTACGTATAAATCAACGAAGATATCGACCTTTTGATCATGGCGAGGTCCTAAGTTTCATTACTTCATCATACTTAATGAAGAGCAAACTGTAAAGGAATTTCTTTTTAATCTGGCCGTGAATTTGCCACTTACTTCTCTAAAAGATAAGGCCGACCTTCCCAATGAATATAATTTGAATAAATAAACAATTATCAAACACGCTACATATCTACACATAGTTCTAACATCATATTAAATTTAACATTTTAAAATTTGTCAAAATCAACACGTTTATTAAATTTGAATACGTAACGATTTCTATCACATAATATATTACTTAATTATGCCATTATTTATGTCCCTTATATTTATGAGTAGGTATTATAATTAGTAGCATCTCG
>DWDT01001882.1:0-14824 GCA_018245595.1 Microceris scylla | reverse complement strand
TTTTACGGGTAGATATTATTTTTTTAACATATTTCTGTAAAATATTGTAAGCTGAGTTTTTATAGCAATGAAGAATTAAAAATGATAGAAATGTAAATTTTACACTTCGTTTTTTTTTTATTTGATACATGGTGATAGTTCTGGTGTGATGATGTGAATATACTGAAAAATGTTAAATTTGGAAAGAGATAGGATCAGATCATAAAATGAAATTGAAGATTGACCTCAATATGACAATCTCAAAACTTTTTAAAAAGCTAAATCGCGATTATCTTAATCGTCACCTTTCATTTTCATCGTTCCATTGCTGGGTATGGGTTTCCTCTTTGAATGACAAGGGTTAAGGCCATAGACTGCCACGCTGGCTAAATGCGGATTCGCAGACTTCTCGCGCTTTTGAATAATAAATTCAAGGTGTGCAAGATTCTTTTGATATTTTCTTTCACTGTTAAAGCTAGTGATATTTTATTTTACCACTCTCATTTTATTGATATGTGTAATATTGATTTATGAAGAAAAGGAAAAGTATATTACAAAAAGTCTTAGCAGACCAGGAATATTTTTATTCAGAAACAGGTCGTCTTGTAAGTTTTTAATTTTTTTAATTTGATAATTATTTTTAACGGCTCAAAAATTTAAACGTAATATTCTCCGGTCACAGAAACGCCTATATTCGTATAATGTATCAACAATATTCCTTTTGCGTTTCATAAAACCTTCAAAAAGAGTTTAACCAACTAAAACGATAGAATAAATTTCTTTGAGGATGGTGTGCTTATTACATATCACAACATGGAGTTATTTTTTTCTGGGCTTAGGAAATAGTGAGTCCAAGCTTCATCCGTAGTAAAATTTCTATGCAACACACCATGCTTTAACTTCTATTGTATTCTCATAAATCTGAAAACGCACGGGAATATTCCATGTGTTGTTAGGGTTGATAAAACTATAACTACGTCGAAATATCTATTGGAAATGCCTATGTCAGATATAGCAACCGCGTCTGCGAATTGTTCTTTTTTCAGTCGTGCGACATTGTTTCACTACAATATTTTTCTACTATTCGACTCAATCCTAGTATATCGTGGTTTTTTTTACAGGAATAGAATAGTCGTTAACCGATATAATTTTTTTACAATGCCTTGAATAGTGGATTCTTGATTAGTAGAGAACTTGATCATGTTGATTTTATACACATATATTTTGTACTTTCTTCTACATTCAAAATATCAGTTCAAATAGTTATAACTGAATTATGATAAACTCACATTTGTATTAATGTTCAGTCATTTATTTTATTATTATTTTAAAAGCTCATTTATTGTCTACCAGCAGTATAAGTATTGCCTTACTTTCCTTTGTATTAGTACCAGTATTCCGGCGTGCTGTAAAACACGTCCTAGTATTACAATCATTTAATTAATTGTTGAATATTAAAATTGTAATATCACTCATGTTTCTAAAAAACCTATTGACAACACTTTAATATATCGACGAAAACCAGTTATTTAAACGTTCTGTACAAAGTTTTAAGGATAGCATCATAAATCATTATTTCAGTCTGTGGGCTTATATCTACTTATATTTATAGTTATGTTTCTCTCATAAAGTCTGCCTTCTGGTGCATTAACATCAGTCACTAATATTGATGAAAAATTCAGACCAAATATAAATAAATTTAATAAACACGAACGGTCCAGCTCCTAGAATCCCACCCGCAGTTAGTCGCAGACGCATAGGCGGCGGTGATCACTGATGACCGCCGTTTTATCAATACTCTTAGAAAAACTAAAAGGAATTCGTATGTAAAATGATGACGTGTGCGAACAGCATCAGCTTCAACCCGTCGGGCACGCTGGTGTGCTGCGTGTCGGACAAGGGCACGCTGCACGTGTGGGCGGCGCGGCGCGGCGCGCGCTCGCACGCGTGCGCGCTGTGCGCCGCGCCCTCCGCGCCCGCCGCGCCGCGCCGCTCGCTCTGCGCCTTCGGGGACGACACCAGCGCCGTCGGTGAGTCGACACCTGCACTATACATACAGTATAGAATGTAGAGTGGATACATGTAGAGTATTGAGATTTAGAGTATCAAAATGTAGTGCATAAGAATATATGTATAATGTAGCGATGTAGAGTATAGAAATGTAGTAGTATACATAGATCAGTATACAAATGCTAGGTATAGATATGTGTATTGATGTAGAGGAGAGTACATACGTTACTCCCTTCTCTCATATGACCTCTTACTTCGATATATAATTAGCTTAAACTGACGAATTGGTTATATCACTACTATGTATGATATGTTTTACTTTAATTACCCCAGTTTTACCTTATCTTTACCTTTTATGGCTATTTATCAAGAACTTACACTAATAAACAACCTTGTTTGTTCTCAGTGATATGCGAAGACGGCACCTTTCATAAATTCACGTTTTCTGCCGAAGGCAACTGCCATCGGAGCGACTTTGAATATTTCTTGCAGGTATTTTTCTTTCAAATTATTGCGATGCATTTTGATTTAATTATATTTAAGTAAAACATGGATTAAAATAATATGCAGTTCCTTAGTTCACATTTGTAATTTTTTAATACGTTGTTAAATCCATATGTCCGAAATATGTTAGTGCGCACTTTTTTATTGAAATTGTTATTATAACACCGAAATTAAACATTTGAAACATTGCATATAATGCATGTATTATATGTACATATGTATATAAATCGTTACTTAATATTAAGTTACTCAAATATTATACAGAATTTTTTTTTCAGGTTGGCGACGACGACGAATTCCTGCATTGATTTTAATCGTAAAATTATTATCTCGTAAGTTCAGAATTATTGCCTAATAATTAATTTTGAAAAAGGAAATAGTGTTAGGGTTTATTTGGAGAGAGATCATCGTTTTTTTCTTGAACTTCTTCATATGTAGCATATGAAGTTGCTGCAGCTTTGGTACGAAAAATATTATCATTTTCCATGAACCGGCCCTATGTATGAATAAAAAAATTAAACTTTTTAAAAGTTGAGACAAAATCATGATAATTTCTTGAAATTCAGTTCAGTAATTGAATGAGGCCCTTGAAATAATATATAACAATGACTGACTTCAATGTTGGTTGTCGGCCGGGATCCAAAGAAATTCGAAATACAAACAAAAATTCAAATGATATAGTTACAGTTTCAAGTTGCCAGTATCATTGAGATCTGTGGATTATTTATTTAGACGTTGCATTTTAGTGAAAGGTACCAATTATATTGTACGCGAATTATTTTTTCAATGGCGCCTATATTTTACCGGAGATGTAGGTATATTTAAGAAAAATTTTAACATTTGTGATAGTATTATTGCAATAATATGTTAAATCCAGAAGATATTCTCATTAATATCAATAGTTTACACCTAATATAGGTATCGGTTTTGACACAATCGTAATACTGAGCTGGCATTAATTTGGCACATCAAATGTCAAATTCAATGTCAATGTCAAAGGCAGTCCAGTAGTTTCACTATATCTTCGTAGGCAATCAAATCCACTTATTTTTGAGTTCTCATAGGTCCTTTGAAATTGACTGACTTACAGATCGGGAGAGAATTTGATCGTATTAAAATAGGACGTTGGTGCATTGTAATAAAGTCCACTTTTACGTTTCAATCGTTTTATGGCAAGAGAATGCCCAAGTGCTATCACAAAGTGATTTATTTGTAAAAAAAGACTATTGAAATACACTAAGGTTCTATTTTAAATACGATTAAACTGTATTCTGCTTGCTGAGTCGGTCAATTTGAGAGGATCATATTAGTTAGGTTAGTCTGTAGAATTGTTTACAGAAAGTATATGAATAAAGGGTTATCTATCGGCGATTTATTCGGGTTCAGTTAAGGGGCTTATGCAATGGTTTTTTATTTCGTTAACGGTGATTATGCAATCTCGTTTGTGAAAGTGAGTTGTTTTGTGCGAAATTTGGCTACTTTCAGTTACATTTATGATTGTATTTTTTTTTTTAAATATCAATCGTGCAGTCTGATTATGAAACCGTTTCTTCAGAATTACCATATCACGTTGTTATGAATCCTTGTAATGACTCAGATACTGTTTGTTAATAATAAAATCACACGAGTCACCGTATTTGAAGCTATGTTAGTTCATCCGCTAGATTCCAATACCTTTAAATGTTAGGTATGATATTATGTATTTAACTGCCTTAAGATAATTTTGGACACGGTTCAAAATAGAGTAAAAAGTTAATAAATGTATTTTTGATGTGTAAACCTGGACAATCGATACGAATGTTGTCTGGATATATTTATGTGAAATTAATCTTATGTCTTGATGTAAGAAATATTTTTAGGGCCAGCTAGCAATTATTCACAGATACAAAAGACAAAAAGGCACTAATTTGATAGCATTTTAAAGTTGTGATCATGATTGACTTTTGAATAAACGTTTTGATATTGCTACATAACTGTTGGGGTCGTGGGCTGTTGTATGATGTGATTGTTAGTTACAAGGTACATATTCATTTTATTATTCTTAATATTGTTGATGATATGATTAGTCATAATATTCAATAGTCTTATATCAGTATGCTATCTTAGACATAAAATATATTCTATAATTTGTTTGGTCTCTTTGCTTTACTCGAAATAATATATCTGTATTTTTTTTTATTTTATTGTATGCAATATTATGATGCAATGTCATGCAATATTAGCTGTAGTGAAACATAGTGCTTTCTATAATAAGGGTATAGAACTTAATATAGTTCACGTCAATGACAAATTAAATTCGTGATTTAGAAGTCTCATAATTGTGTGGTTGTATTTTCCACAGAAAAAAAAAGTAACTGTCATGTTCAAAATGTTGCCAGTTGTAATTAACCATTTCAATTCATAAACACTAAAGTTTAATGTGTCTTTTATTGTAATTGTAGCATGTCACATCGACTCGATTTTGATAAAAACTCGCTTACGTCGTTTTTAATTAATAATAAGAGTTTAGGTATCATAAACTGTGACGTTATGACAGCAGTGTAAAATGTTCGTAACGTTCCGTTACATTTATGACATTACACCTGCTAACAAAATATAGAAGAGTAAATTCGCTTATGATATTTATCTCATCAGAGGATTTTTATCGCGCAATGTACATAAATAATATACGAAAGTTTGTGATGCATCGTGTTCGAAAATAATTATAATTTTTTATATTGATAATTGTATAGAAATAATTCGTTATAGACGAATGTTACGCACCCTTTCATCTACCGTTTTTTATTACGTGCAACTGTTGTAAGCGTTGTTATATAAAATCGTTTTTATAAGAACTTTTTGTGAACCTAGTTGTAATTGCTGCGTTCTTATTAGCTTTCCGCTCAATGTCCTTGTACCTTTTGCATTTGCTCATCGCCTTTTTAAATCCTCACAAACCAATGTGATCGAGTAAAGCGAATCGTACATCAGTGGCAATGAATGCAGACCTCTTATCCTTACCCTGAGTTCATACCTAACCTATAATTTTAAGTTCTAAAAAGTCTTATGATTTTGTGTTAAATTAATAGTAAAATATTTGAACTGAGAGAAAACGTTTTATGTATAAGATTTTTGTAATAATGTGTATTATAAATAAATATTATAATTAAATACATGTACAACCCCACAAGTAATAATTATTGAAAGTTGTATGTGTATAACCGTGTAAATATTTAATAGTGGCATATTATAGTTTTTATACATTAAAGTTAGAATATTGATTGTAATAAATCATAATATATTGCGTTGGCTTACATACATTTTAATGTTCGATTCGAGTTTTAAATGTTTCGGCGACAAAGAGCACATTTCATGTAAATATGAAATTTAGGTTTATTTTTTTATGGAAATTAAAACTATATGCGGAGCTCCGCCATTTTGTACAACGCGTCAGGGTGTGGAGTGGAACCCGTTAGGTTAATTGCAATTTTCACAATAAACAATCTTTTATATCCATCTTGTTTTACTCCTTCTGTATATTAGATTGTTTTGGTTGACACTGTGTATGTTCATAATAAACACAAACCTGTTAATGGATGGTAAATAACAAGACTTCATTTAAATTGTATGCTTATAAAAAAAAGGCCTTAAAAATACTAACGTTACATAGTGCTGGCTGATTCGATAGTAAAACCTTCTTCGTGTCGATGTCATAATTTGACAGAATATTTAAATATAGAATAGGAAAAGATAAAAATAAAACAAGAGAAGCATGCATTATGAAATACATGGACGTATTTTCTTGGTTATCAAAACCTAGAAGACTAGTATCGCGGTCGTACAAAAATATATTTTAGAATGATATTTAGATTGCGTGTACTTTTAGAGTAGACAGTCAGTCGTACCATACTAGAACATAGAGTGCAGTCTCAAACTCAGTATAACTCGCAGAAGTTAACTAGTCGCCTCGCTATGATGACATAATCGCCGCCGGTGTTAACGCTTAAGCGTTTTTTAAATTTCATAATATACGTTTATGCGAATGTCTCACAAATGTAAGTTAAGTTACTGTCCTTACTGACGTGTTGAAGGCTGGAATAGTAGACAGTCGAAGGTAGGTCAGCAGGAGAGGAAGCGCATTCCTAGTATATGCCAGGTTGAATTCTGCCTATTATAATCACTCATTTAGTTGCAAAATAAAAATTACTTTACTAATGTTTTCTGCCAAATTTCTTTTTAATGTTTCAATTTCTTCTGATTAACTTTTGATCTTGACCGATAATTATTATGGACAGAAATGACTATTTAACAATATTTATTAAGGTATTTTACTAAAATGTACAGTGAAATTATGATATCTTAATCTACATACAGATTTCAATTCATTCACTATCTGGTTTTTTTCGTCCAAATGGATCTGACCACACTTTCATGTCTGAAACAAAGAAAATTATTTCATTAAAAATCATTAAAACTCTAGCTTGACTATGAATGCAGGTGCCGAGGATGACTAAGGCAATCGTATCATAACCAATTAGGTTAAATTCTAACCTTTGGGGGAGTATGAAGTATCTGGGAATGGTGTGCATGAATGAAGAGTGATGAATATGCAAGAAGATGAAATAGGTTTGTAAGGTCATACATTTCTGGCCTTATGCTGACTGTCTACACCATAAGGGCCCTGGGATAATGATATGTATGTATCTACTTGGAAGAAAACCAAGCTTAAAGAAAACAAAGTTTAAATAGAACTACTAATACCACTGATGTTTCTATATGCTAAAAGAATAATTTTGTGTTAAAATATCATAGAATTCTTAAATGAAAACTAATTTTACAATTTAAATTAAATATTTAATGAAATGAAATTTGGAATCAATTGTTGTAATCAATTATATTTTGAAAAGTAATATAGTAGCAAAATATTTCCTTACAAGTGTCTTATACAGCCATATTATACATAATTATATCGATTATAAAGATCAAATTCTTTTTTTTCATTTAGCTGTTTCATCAATTTACCAATTAAGAGATTAGAAAAGAAACATTTTAATACACTTACTTCCTGGTTGAATTTCTTCTTGTTTAATGTTCTTTCTAGTCACCTTTTGTATTTTTTCTGAAAATGTAACATTGATAATGTATGAAATAATGGAAACTTAACAACCTTAAAATATAGTTTTTTCAATTTTTTGCATGCATGTATGGAGAATGTGATGACTGTGGATGAAGCTAGGCAGGTCTGCAAGGGTAGAGATATTTAGCACTTGGTACTCTCTTTCCACTAAGGTACTTAAGGTACAATGATATTCGTCAACATAAATATGGAAATTATTAAGTTGCATTGAAGCCCATAAATATTTTAAATGACATTGTAGAACACTCTTACATAAACATATGTATGTATGATTTGAAGAACATTGTGCAAATTAAAAGAAAGCAAATTAAGAAAACATGTGAGCATATTTGGCCGAAATCAATTAACATAATGATGTTAAAAATTTTCTAATTTAGATTTTCTAGTAGTGGTTCAGAGTCTGGATAAGTGCCCGATGCATGGCAATAGGCTCACCACCTATTCCATATTGGGACGTAAACATAACCGGTGAAACGTGGGAGTGTTCTGCATTCCTCTGCCCACCTCTTCGGGGATTACAAGTGTGAAGTTACTATGTTAAATAATAATGATAAATAAATAATACTTATAATGGGTCATCAACACATACTGCCATCTGATCGTCAAGTAGGCTTGATGAAAGCTTGTTATGATTAATAAGTGGCTGATCAACTGCATATATACAAATATCAACGTTTTCTAAATCATATATTTTTAGATATTCTATATATTTTTTAACATATAGACTTGGAACAGATACTTGTGCTCATCTTAGGAGCATTTTGTGAGTATTCTAGCCAATATTATAGACAAGATTACATTTCTCATTCTGAGCCTAACAGAATATCATTCACATTATTTACATATGAAGCACGAGTTAAGAGAGGTAACCAGTTGTTAAGGACACGTTAAATATTATATATAGTGTTCTATCAAGGATAGTATAATTTAAACAATTAATGTAACCTAATTTTCATTTATAAACATAATAAGATTAAAGGTAATTATAAGTATGATCTATGGAATTTAGCGACAAAATATATGATGCATGGTTTATAGTATAGATAATTGAAAATTATCGCATAGAATGAATAAAATATGATAATTACTATATTCTGACGCATCAATCATAGGGCTGAACACAATAGGATAAAGTGTAACTCCTATTAAACCCACAAAACCTGTAATAAAAGCCGTATAGCGCCAACCCTTGAAAACTGCCATTACTTCGAGATCGTCTACCTGTGTTGGTCTTAAATTCGCATTTATATGCTATTATTTACGATTTGAACGAGTTGAGAATTATATCATTCTGAGACAGCTGATACCGATAACAGTTTTCTGTCATGTCAATGTCAAGTGTCACTGTTGATTAACACGAAAAAGTTGCCAGTATGTTTTCTCCGTAGATGCAACAATCTAATGTAGTAATGAAAAATATATTGTTTCAAATTCTATAAAATAAAGCAATTAATGTACAAATGATACTTATTTATTTATTCTCTAATGTTGTTAACAAAGGGCGCACTTAATGCCAAGTGGCATTTTCTACCAGTCAACCCAGGTGATGATGAGAAGTTGGGGTAGGCACATAATGATCTTAAAATTAGTTTTGAAACTATAAAACGAAATATTTAATTTAAACATACGTACACTTATTATATTAGATTAAATAAATTTATTAATATATAATAGTATGAAAATAAATATATAATAACAATTTACGTAACTTCACGCCTGTAATCCCCGAAGAGGTAAACAGGAATGCAGAACACTCCCACGTTTCACCGATTACGTTTACGTCCCATTATGGAATAGGTGGTTAGCGTATTGCCATGCATCGGGCACATATCCAGACTCCGAACCACTACTAGAAAATCTAAATTAGAAAATGTTGTAGTGTTCGACCCGGGAATCGAACTCAGGACCTCCCGATCGGCAGTCGCACTTGCAACCCACACAACCAACGAGGTAGTCATTTTAGTCGAGGCAGCCATAATTACAATTTAATATATTTATTTAATAAATATATATTATTTTGACTCAAGCCCTGAAGCTTTAAAAGTGATTTTAAAGATTACTACGATATTAAATATAGTACAGAGATTTATGTGCGCTTGCGCGTTGAGAGGTATTCTAGACATAGTTTTTATTTGGCTCGGCGTAGCAATTTTGGATCCGCAAAGCACGACTTGTGCTACGCCAGACAGTGCCTACGCTGCCTCGGCATTTAGTTTTATCTAGATAAGTTGTATCACACCGCGATCAGCTGGTTCACTGAATAATGTAAAAATGGCAATAAGTTATATTGTTACAACGATATACGTTTATATTATGTTTCATTCAAGCAGTTCTGTTATTTTAAGTCATCGAGGCTTCTGAATTGGCGCCATAGCCTCAAAAGAGCCCGCTGAGTAATGTCATTTTAATTTGGACCTATGGAGACAATGGATAATAAAGCCGACTAATTTTGGTAGTTATTTACGTGCAATCTGTTTACCGTTTTACTACCTATTGTGTTATTTTGTTTATCGAATTCGTTGGACGCGCATGTACCACGGTGGCCGGTACCAGTGTGCTGCGCATAATAATTTAATGTACCTGTTTCTAGCATACAGCCTTGGGAATCAAGTCGGGTCCTACTTATTATAGACTTATTTATGAGATGAAACCATATTTTGTAGATTTTAAAATATTTTGATACACGGCCTAATAATCGGAGAGTTTTCGTTTCATCAAATGTTTGATTCAGTTAAAAATTTCACAGAATGGTTACAATAGGATATCTAAGTAACTAATTGTTTAATGGTTAAACGTACTTGAGGTACGGCAAGCACTGCGCGAACAAGAAATGTGGGGCAAAATTGTTGCCAAAAAATTTGTTTACTTATGCGCCAACGAACACTAATTAGCACTTAAATTTATCTAAAATAAAAAAAATAACTGAGAAAAACTTTTGGGTGAATTAACATTAGTATAGACATAAGTAAGCCGAAGTTGATATCTTTAAAATAAAAAAGTAAATTATGCAATAAAGCTTAAAATTTTAATACCATCTTATTATAAGTAATTGCATATATTTAAAAATATTACTGGAAACCTAGAAAATATTTTCGGAGTTTAAGAATTAGTGAACATCTATATAAATTTTTAAAAATAAAAACAAAAATGCTGAATTTAACTGCCTCGTTGGTTGCGTGGTTGCAAGCGCGACTGCCGATCGGGACGTCCTGGATTCAAATCCCGGGTCGGGTATGGGTGTGGATTTTACTAATTTAGAATTTCTAGTAGTGACACGGAGTCTGGAATTGTACCCGATGTATCGCAATAGGTTCACCACCTATGCCATGGGACTTAAACGTAACTGGTGAAACGTGGAAATGTACTGCACTCCTCTGCCTACCCCTTCTGCCTGCTACCGAAGTCTGCCAACCCGCACTTGGCCACCGTGGCAGACTATGGCCTTTTTCATAGACATATTCCATCAGTGAAATGATAAATGGGTCGAATATTTTTTTTTAATTATTTTTATAAATATTTGATTAACCAAATGATTAATTTATTATTTATTGATTAATTAATCACAAACTAAACTTAACTTTGATATTAAACAGATTCCTCAGAAACATTACTGCGCTTGCCCGTCACACTACACGACATCTAATACATAATGATATACACGTTATCATATGAACACACTAACGCATCTATGAGAACAACCTCAGCAACAAAATATTTTATCCTTTCAATAAGTGCCGCCCCTAATTCAGTTTCCAAAATTATGGCAGTTACGTACTACATAGGGGGCGCTGCGAGTGTCAGATAAGAATTCAATTAATGTCCGATGTCGCACGCCGCGACACGAAAAGGCGGCTCCACGACCACCCTCCGTCATACCTATATCTTAAAGCATTGGGTATATAACGTTAGCAGCCGGTTCCAGTCATTTCTGAATTATAAACCAGTTTTCCTTGGACGATTTTTAAATTTAAACGGGAATAATGTATTCTTTGCTGTTGTGATTGAATATTTATGAAAAGCAGCAAAATTGTCCATATTTTTATTAAAAATCAAAATACATATTTAAATGATCATCACCGGAAAAAATGAAAAAATAGCTTTTATGTAATATATTATCCGTGTTGGGGGGTAGAAACAATACATCCTGCGACCCCATGTCCATATAGACCGGCTATGTTTGTCTAGCCCCAAGGTGTGTAGAGACCGGCTAAATACTCTGACCCCCGACGGCAGCACCGTGGACTTAACGATGATTATGCTGATGGTGATGATGAATATAATATTATCATTTTTATCACCTTCGATTAAGGCTGATGTTCTTTAGCATCCTAACCAATTTGACTTAACGAAAAACGTTTTACTGGGAATCTCGTCGTGAACCTAATCCACTATTCGCCGAAACATTTTAATTTGTTACGTGACTGATGATACTAATTGTAATAATACATTTCATACAACGTTGTATAAAAAAAATATCGTTTTTATATTAAAGGATTTATCTCAAAACACCAAAGCAATATTTTTATTATACAACCATGTCACAACATAGCATCATGGCGGAATTTACTCGAAGAATAAGGCAGAGAATTATTCACTCATGTCACCTGTAATATGTCCCAGGAAATTTTTAATTTCTCTGTTCGACATATTTTTATTGATTTACAATCGCAACTCGTCAATTAATGGGCTTGTCACAATAGAAAATTAGCATAATTTTACGTAATTCATGAAAAAGTAACATTTTTTCTGCGCTCATATATGCCATAAATTTTAAATAGAGAATTCACTGACCATATCAGCCCACAATATTTTGCGTTCAGCGCGCGTCTCTGTGACCATATTCTCGTGAATCCTCTTTGAGTTTTTGCCTGAAAGCACGGTAGCTGTACGAATAAATTGTTGCTACATTCAAAAAACAAAATGAAACTGAGAGAATCAGAATAAATAACTCATTACAAAGCATTATGCTTGTTGCACACGAAAATATAATCTGTAATAATAAACTTTTTTAACATATTTAAATATACTGAAATATAAGTGTATACTTTTATGAAATTGTTTTCTTTACAACACACTTTTTGCCGACATGCTTCGTGTTGATAATAAAAGTTTCCTCAGAAATGCATAATACATTAAAGAAGCTGCACAAAGTCGAGATTATAATTTCTACTATGAGTGAAGTTTCTGCGGGAACGATGTCGAGACGTGCACCCCCTGAACAGTGATTCTATGAATTCTATATTTTTTTGCTTTCTCGTATTTAATTATATCAGAAGTGTATTTATTATACCTACAACTCTGTCAGATCAAAGACAATGTTAAAAAACGTAATGAAGTAGTAGCACGCATTGTAATTTTAGTTATGTATAAGTACAAGATAACATCAAGCCAGTACTTCCCTGAAGGGGTAACCAGAGGAGTGCAGTAATTCTGTCCCTTGGAATATAGGGTGAGTCTATTGCCGCAAACCGGACACAATTCCAGACTCCAACCTTAGTAGATTAGTATGTGAATAGTAACCGTTAGTATCGATTATACGCATTAGTATGGGAATTTCCTATTAGAAAAACTATATTACTACGATCGACGTGGGGATTGAACCCAAGACCTCAGCAGTTGCTCTTGTAACTACTTGATCAACGAGACTGTCATACTTTAGCACATTCATTTTAAGCGGTGATTTTTCATAATTTAGGTTGCTATATAAGCTATGGAACACATGTATAGAAACAAATGCAATACTCATAATATTATATGAATCCCAAGCCAATTTTAGTTATGGAAGTAATTAACAACTAGATAATTAGATATCATTTGTACTGAATGTTATTTATGTAGGAAAAGTACGAATAACTCACATTTCTGTTGAGTAAAAGAAATTGTGGGTTAAATAGTCATTTTGTAGAAAAGCAATTTAAAGATACAAATGGTGCACGTCAATAAAAATTTAAATAAAATGAAATGCGTCTGCAATTTCATCAAATTCTCAATAAAATGTCTATTTGACTTGCAAACTGCAGACTAATAAACTTCTATTTATTTACGTCAATGACGTGAAAAGTTGAATATGGAACTCGTTAAACGTTTGCTCGGGAACAGCCGACCGCCGCGCGCCGCGGCCGTCTGCAAGGCGGCTGGATAGCATCTGTATAACATGAAGTTTATTGTATATACTGGGAGGTTTTCTTGAAAAAATATAATTTTAATTATTTAAACGTGATAAATTTAGATGTGTGTTTATTATGTCCGGTGAAGTAGTCGTACTTCTCAGCTGTTATTATGATCTAATTTTTTATGACGGAGTGTAAATTTGTTAAAATATAAACTTCTAGCTAAGCGCTGGGATGAAACATGAAAATTTTATTTATACGGTGTGCCGGTAGTTATAGTATTATAAATTCAAGTAATGCTTAATATCAGTGCTACCAGCTATGGTGGGTAATAAGTAATACATTTAAAAGCTCTCTAAAACATTGTCTGACAGTTTACAAATCTCCTTTGTATTAAGTACGTACCAACTTTTGAATTTACAACAAGCTTTTATTAAAATGAGCTTTTATTTAAGCCAAGCCAAATATTTTCAATGAAGTTGAAAAAGCACTTAGATATTAAAAGAGTGAAGATTACCTCAAAAGCTCCAATACATTTTTAATGACGCCCTGCGGTTCGCGTAGGACCAATGTATGTCTATATTAAGGCACTGTTCGGCCACTGAACCGCGAACTAAGGATAATTCTCACTCGTATACAAAATAACGGTATAAAAGTTGCATGAAATTTGAGAATTACTACATTTATTTTAAGTTTAATATTTGACAGGAGTAGATAACATTTTGTGATGCTAGTGATCAGTGATGGGGCCTATTTCGTCCAACTCCTCTGTAACACAGTTTAGTACTTGGCATAACGTTATCTTCAAGCATGGTTTGATGAGCTATATTAAGGATCTTTCTATCATTACACCAGGTCTCATGATTATCCCCTGCGTCCTGCTTCCTGGTAATTCATCAGCTAACTTAAAAACTTTAATTCCTATAATGCCAAGCACCGAAATGAAGACGACTGTCTCTTTGAGTCAGTCCGGTAAGAAACTTGAAGCACTTTTGGGTCAACATAGAATCTGCTGTAACGGCTATTAATGTCAGCACGAGTGCCAGTCTGAGTATCTTACGAGATTTTTATTTGAATGTTTGGAAGATTAGTGTTCTTTCATTAG